>JBBBDQ010001901.1:292500-322500 GCA_037127315.1 Ascarosepion bandense | reverse complement strand
GGGGATGTGCGCATATTTGTATATGGATATAAGTTAGTGTACATGGGTGAGTTAATTTATAGGGTTACACATACACACGTATCCATAGAATTAGAAATAAACGGTTAATTGCTTAGCGGTCAACATCTTCACGACTAATACATCTTCACGACTGAATACCCCCAGCTGATCTGACGCTAATGCCTATGTTCTGACTATTTTTTCCTTTTTCTCTTTTTCCCTTCTTCTTATTTTTATTTTTTTATTTTCTTATTTTTTATTTTTTATCTTTCTTCAGTTAAAGAAAATCCTTATTCCGGCAAAATTTTTTGTACCAAATGGAAGGAATAGTGTGTGGTCTGATGAAATGAGCTAATCAAGCTCATTGAAATGAATTATAATTTACAACCAATTTAAATGACGTGTTGAGTTTTCCTTTATAAATATTATAATATATATATCGAATTCCTATTCTTACAACGGAGCGAAAATGTTTTGTTTGAGAGTAATGGTTGTTCAATTCAATCGAAGATTTCAAGTTTTCTTTTTTTTTTTTAACTTTTGACGGTTCAAAAACTCTTATCAGAGCTTTTCACAGAAGCCTTACGGAAACAACCGAAGATAGGTCTTTGTGACAACGAGAGTAAATTCGTCTTGTCTGCGATGGCCCAGCACGGCAGCAACAACTATCGGTTTATAATTCTGCCTCCTCTCTTTGTATTTCTTTGCATCTTCAGCCAGGACTCTTTTGGAAGCGACTAATCTTTTCGGTCATGGCTCCCGGTTGGGAACACTTTTCTCTTAGTCGTTACATCTCGACTGGTCTCAAGTACAACTCCGACTGCAACTCATTTTGGCCTTCTCGGCTCTGGTATTTATGCGTGTCCCAAATTCTCTTGGGAGGTGCGTGATGGACACGGGATGTCCATGCAAATCAAATCTTTAACCAATGAGATTAATCCCATCTCGTATAATAAGGCGGAGGGATTTTCTTCCTTTTGTTTAACCAGTGAAATAGCAATATTTCTATTGACGTAATTTCTTTTCTTCTTCTTCCCGATTTCATCATTTTTCAAGTTTTGAAATTTTCAAATCGTTTCTCAGCGAAATTCGCGAATCATGGATCTGACCTTCTTTAACCCAGCAAAATTTTCGATATGCTTTGACTACCTATATTTTTCACTTCCACCGGCCGTAAAAGTCTAAAGTTTCCGACGGTGTTTTTCTCAGTTATACAATGGCGGCCAATGATGAAAACGCTTGACCCACAGCCTACAACTGCGAATATATATTTTCCTTTTTATTCTCTTCAATTTTCAGGTAGTTTTTTCTGATTTTACAAGTTTGTAACATTAACTCAACTCATATTGCGATTGACAATAAATGGCAAAATCAACAATACAACTAGTAATAATTTCTTTCGCTCCGTCGTACTAAACTTAGGATTACATTTTTTCTTCATATGCAATATTATAGTATTATATATATATTTTTAACAAGCAATGCAATTACGTGTTACAATTTAACGAAGCTATGCCGATTTTATCAAAGATTTTTGGTGAAAAGAATTCACTTTTTATACTTGTTGGCAGTGCATGTACCTTACAAACGACGAAGATGAAGATTTTGTCACATATGCCGGTAAAGTTAATCGTTTGTGTAGAAAATTTAAACTGGATGAACTGTCCTCAGACAGATTTAAGTATCCAATCTTGGTTAAAGGTTATATTGTTATACATCAAGCAATAATGTGGAAATACGCTTTCGAATTCTTACAAAACTTGAACAGGATGCAAAGTTAACGATACAGAATGTTACGGAAGTATTTCAAAAATTATCAATTTAAAGCATGATACAGCGAAAATAGAAAAGAGTGGCACGTGAGCAGTAATATTAGTCCGAAAAAAGTCAGGAAATAAGACAGCCACACCAAAAGGAAAAATCTTAAATACAAATACTGAGAAGCTCAACTCATCTTATGGTTGTTGTATACTTCATTTCAAACTCAATTGTCTATTTAAAACAAAGAATTATATGAAGTTTGGATAAATAAGTCCCAAATGAAGCGACTGCAAGTCGAAAATAAATACACAAATTAATCTGCTGAAACTGGTTCTACCAGCCAAAAAATTGGAAAGTTCAAATAATAGAAAATCCGTTACAGTGCAAATGAATAACGCTACGTTGAGATTTCATGATAAATGAACAAACTTGAAACAGAATTGTCAAGTTTAGCTTGCAAAAAATACGACAAAAGTGCAAGAGGAATATTGGTCAAAATATAAATTTTTCTTTAGAAATTTACGTGTAATATCGTACTTGTGAGGAAAGCTAAACAAAAAAAAATACAGATGTTTACATATTAAAGATATCAAATCGAATTTAAGAAGCGTTCATTGAATACAATTATTTGAACTATAAAATTGGCCCATTAATTCAATCTGTTGGAAAAGTTCGTTGTTTGTCAGAGAAAAATATTTTGGCTAAAGAAATAGAGTAGGCTAAAGAATAAACTCCCTAATATTTTCTCAGAAGAGTTGGGGAAAATGTACAAATTCAAAAGCATTTTTTAAAGCAAAGGAAAATGTGATAAGGTTTTAAAACGAAAAGAAAGATAACTTTTGCTGTGTTGCAGTCTATTAACACCAAACTGGGTAAATTCTACGGAGTTATTGAAAAAACAAAACAAAAACAAACAAACAAAAAAAAACCCAGATTACCAGCGGTCTAAAAAGCTAATAACAAGACTCGTTCATGTTCAGATTTTTCTACTGGGTTGAATAAATGCCTCCTTTCACATGTATATCCCATAGGAACTTCAGATGATATATTTGCCAAATTAAATTAATTCTTTTTTCTAAAATTAACATGTATGAAGTATACCGTCAAACTGAAGTTGTTGAGGAATGCCAGAAGTATTTGTCTAATAATACACATGAAGGACTCTACAAATTTAAATGATTGCCTTTCAGTATAAAAGTAGCCCCAGGTATTTTCCAGCAAATAATGAATACTGTGTTGGCTGGACTAGACGATGCGGTCACTTACATTGATGACATACTGAAGAGTGCTACAAAAGTACAGCATGTAAAAGTGATTCAACAAGTATGTCAGAGACTTACATGATTACGGTTTTAAAACCAGTGAACAGAAATGTCAATTCATTGTAGAAAAAGATTAAATATTTAGGTTAGATAACCAACGAAATCTGGATGTGCGTTGTGGTACAGTGGATATCGACTCGGAACGACAAATCGGGGGTGCCGAGTTCAAATTCCAGTTGAATTCCTTGCGTTCACTTACGCACAAATACCCTTGGGAAAGGTATTAATCCGTCTATTCCTTCCAGTTATGGGTTAAATAACAGGACAGATTGGGTTCTATAGACTTGGTCGGCAACCAGTCTACCACAGAAAGCAATGGCAACCTACTGCTGGATAATCTTCTGTCCAGTCAGTCATGTCTCTTTCGAGGCATGATCGCCCACAGCATGTATCACGTATGGCACTTAACTGACTGAATCAACGAAAAAAGAAGACCAGATCCTACTAGAACAAGAGCCATTAAACTAATGACTATTTAGTGAACCTACAATCATTTCTCAGATTAGCAAATTATTATATTTATGTGGGAGATATGTACAAATTGTGAGCACCTCTGAATAATTTACTAAAGAAGGGCACAAAATTAAAAGAAAGCAGAAAGAAAAAGAAGAAACATTCCTTTATGTACAGATTTTTCTACTGAGTTGAATGACTGCCTCCTTCCACATGTATATCTTCTAAATTCAGAGGATATATTTACTGAATTAAATGGTGGTAAATGTTTTTCAAAAATTGACCTGTCTGAGATATATCTTCAAATTGAAGTGGATGAGAAATGGCAGAAGTGTTTGACTATCATTAATACACATAAATGACTCTACAAGTTTAAAAGATTACCTTTTGGTGTAAAAGTAGCCCCAGAAATTTTCCAGTAAAAAATCTTGGCTGGTTTAGATGGTACTCTTACTTACATAGATGACATACTTAACGAGAGTACTATGAAAATCCAGCATGTAAAACTTGATTCAACTAGTATTTCAGAGACTTACATGATTATGGGTTCAAAATCAGTGAATAGAAATGTCAATTCTTTATGGGTAACATTAAATATTTAGGTCAGATAATCAATGGAAAAAGAAGACCAGATCCTCCTAGAGCAAGAACCATTAAAGAAATGCCTATTTAGTGACCTTACAATCATTTTTCAGATTAGCAAATTATTATATTTATGTGGGAGATATGCACAAATTGTGAGCACCTCTGAATAATTTACTAAAAAAGGGCACAAAATTAAAAGAAAGAAAAGAAAAAAAGAAAATTCCTTTATGTACAGATTTTCCTACTGAGTTGAATGACTGCCTCCTTCCACGTGTAGATCTTCTAAATTCAAAGGATATATTTACTAAATTAAAAGGTGGTAATGTTTTTTCAAAGATTGACCCATCTGAGATATATCTTCAAATTGAAGTAGATGAGAAAGGGCAGAAGTGTTTGAGTATCATTAATACACATAAATGAATCAGAAGTTTAAAAGATTACCTTTTGGTGTAAAAGTAACCCCAGAAATTTTCCCGTAAATAATGTTGGCTGGTTTAGATGGTACTCTTATTTACATAGATCACAAATTATCAAGAGTGCTATGAAAATCCAGCACGTAAAACTTGATTCAAATTAGTATTTCAGAGACTTACATCATTATGAGTTCAAAATCAGTGAACAGAAATATCAATTCTTGATGGATAATATTAAATACTAGCAATATAGCCCGGCGTTGCTCAGGTATAATGAAAGCTTTAAAAGTAATCCATGGTCCTGGAGTTCAGACTCTTTGGACGTTGGCACGAAAGACTAAAAAGCAATAGTTGTTTCCAGTTAAAGCGAAACCGTAGACTGAAAGAAAAATGAATGGATGTACGTCAAATTTTGATTTCCTGGTATCGATATCAAATAAGTTTTTTCGTCGTAAACTGAATTTTGAAGGCTAAATAAGTCCTCTGAGTAAATGGTATCATGGCTTAGAGTAAGAACTACAATTCCGAAGCAAAAACGAAAATAAAAGGGCAGAAAAAATACAGACATACAGGTAGATAAACAGACACACACACAAACATCTTGCCTTTTTATATATATATATATATATATATATATATATATATATATATATATATATATTATCGAGTTTCTGCAATTTTGTAAGAACTGCATCCTTGAAACTTCTGAATCTCGTTTCTTATGTCTTTGTCTATGAGTGTATTAAATTTGATTAAAATCGGACCACTCCTTCTATAACCCGATTTTTTCGATAATCGATTTTCGATATTTATCGGGGGTACCTCAACACAAAACCTAGCTAAGAACACTCGCAGACGCTTATAGCACAACTGTGCAAATTTTCAAGAAAATCGCTTCAGCCGTTTCGCAGTCTATAGGTAACGGACACACACACACACACACGCACACACACATACACACACACAAAGTAACTTACGGATCATTCCCGATGTCTCTCACGGATCGATATCAATATCAATCCCCCCACCCACTGGGAAAATTATGGCACAATGCCTTTTTAGAGTGGGTGATCCGGGCCATATAGCCCAACCAAAAATACCTGTCTAAATTTACACAGTCGTGACTCTACCTTTCGGCATAGCCACGACTGTGTTTATGCTCTCCGCCCAAAGGCAGAGAGCCGACAGTGTCAAGTCTGGGGATCTCGATGTATACCTGAGATGTGGATAATAAATGAAAGATTTATACATTTAATTTTAGAGAACGGAAATTTATAATCATAATGCTTTTTGGATGCAATTGTTTTCTTCTTCTTCTTCTTCTTCTTCTTCTTCTTCTTCCCGGCGACATGTCCCTTCAGGACATGGGTGGTCATAGCGCTCCACAATATAGATTACATATGGCTTAAGGCCGAAAGTGTGCAGTACCCAGTGTGAATTGAACTCACTTCTAAGTCATAATTGATCTATCAAGACAAGCTTGTTAACGATGAAACATCATCGAAAGACCCAATTCTTTATACTCACTCCTTTAATTTAGAATTGTACTTTGGATGCTTATCTTGTTGATAAGAAAAGCCACGGTCAATTAGTCGAAGACCACTTTCTTCTAAGCATAATGCCATTTGTCCAAGAGATATCTCCAAGTTCTTCAGCAGAAATACAGACCAGTCCCTAAGCTTTATAGACGAGATCAGTCAGTTAGTTAAGTGCCATACGTGATACACGTTTGGGCGATCATGTCTCTTTCAATCCATGACTGACTAGGCAGAAGATTTTCCCGCAGTAGGTTGCCCTGTCTTTCTGCGGTAGACTGGTTGCCAACCAGAGCTATAGAACTCAATCTGCCTTGCTATTAAATTATTTTATCCAGATCAACCAAGTTTGGGAGATCATGTCACTTTTGATCCATGACTGATTAGGCAGAAAATTTTCCAGCAGTAGATTGCCATTTCATTCTGCAGTAGACTGGTTGCCAACCAAGGCTATAGATCCCAATCTGTCCTGTTATTCAACCAATGAAAGGAAGAGATGGATTAATACCTTTCTCAAGGGTAGTTGCGCGTAAGTGAATGCAAGTAATTCAGTTGGAATTCGAACTCGGCTCTCCGATTTCTCATTACGAGCCGATATCCATTGCACCACAACGCACATTTGGGTTAAGTTCTTGTTCGTTTCTCTTCTGCCACTGGCTTCATTTAAAAGCAAACTATTCATATCTAAATAATATGAATATTATATGAATAACATATGAATATTATAATATTATATTATACAATTATATTATATAATAATATTAATAATATATGAATATTATAATATTATATGAATATTATATGAATAATATGTGAATATTATAATATTATATTATATAATTATATTATATTATATAATATTATATTATATTATAATATTAATAATATATGTATATTTTAATATTATATGAATATTATATGAATAATATCCCATCAAAACTTGTCCCACTGGTCAGTGATCAATTTTACGTCAGTGCATCAGATTTGAGCCCTTTAGTATTGTCTTTCTCTCCGGAAGAAATTGTCGAATACAACAGCTTCAGATAACGCTTAAGTAAATAAATAATGTTAAAATCCACAGAAAAAATAACAATAATATTATTCCTGATCTGATGTCTGGGATTCAGTCACTTTCTCACTACCGTAAAATGACCAACCTATGCCTTTTCATGGAAGGCTTACGGCCTTATCACGTTGAATACACCGGTTCCCGATCGATCACCCCAAGTTAAGCAACGTTGAGCCTGGTCAGTACTTAGATGGGAGACCGCTTGGGAATACCAGGTGCTGTAAGCGTTTAGTGACGGATGTGCGTTGTGGTGCATTTGATATCGGCTCGGAAAGAGAAATCAGTGAACCGAGTTCGAATTCCAGTTGAATACCCTGCATTCACTTAAGCACTGGTACCCTTGGGAAAGGTATTAATCCGTCCCTAGCCTATTGTTATGGGTCAGATAACAGAGTAGAACTTGGGGACTCTGCCCTTAAAAACAAATACCAATGAATCTTGATACTCGAAAAGAAAAAAGTATGACTAGACACAGACCTTATATAAAAACAACAATAAATTGTTGAAAGAAAAAGGTATTACCAGAAATAAATAAATCAAATTTAGTTGGCAATAAATGACCCACCGAGGTTGATATGCCATAAAACAAAAACAACCAACCAACTTTTCATGGAAACTGAGTCGGCTTTCCGCTATGAATTTAAGCACAGTACTAAAATGGCGACGAAGTTGTGGAACTCTCTTCCGCCTCCCTGCTTTCCAGTCAACTTTAATTTTCAATAATGTAAATACATTGTCAATCTACTGTCTTCCTGATTTTTTGTTTTAATCGTGCCACCCCAATCAAGGCATTCCACTGCCACTATAGCGCAGGGGGTTACATAGAGCGATTGGGTATAGAAAATGTTAGAAGGAGGGTGATAGACGACTTAGGATGTACATAGGGAGAGAGTGGGTGTGAGTTAGTGTGTTAGGAGGTGTCTATTGACCCTACATTTAAACTCCTGGGGGTTGTAGCCGTCGGGGAAGCAATCATGCGGTAGGGAATTCCACAGGCGGGAAATGCGAGGAAAGAAGCTGTTGGAGTAGAAATTGCGGTTACATTTAATCGGTTTCACTGTAAAAGGGTGGGACCTAGTTGCCAATCTAGTATTTCGTGCAAATTCACATCTAGAGGGCACCAGTGATTTAAGTTCGTCAGAGCAGAAGCCATGAAAGTATTTATAGAAGAGGCACAGGGTAGCCATGTCACGCCGGTGAGAGAGATACTGCAGGCGGTCAGCCAAGTCGGTATCAATCAAATTACAGATTCTTCGCTGTATTTTGTCAAGAACCCCGAGGAGAATAGAAGGGGCACCCGACCAGATGTGGCAGCAGTACTCAATACACGGGCGGATGGTAGATTTGTATAAGTGCAGGATAGATTCAGGCGGAAAGAATTTCCGGGCCCTACACAGAGAGCCGACTTTCATAGCTGCGGATTTAGCAATGGATTCGACGTAGTCATTCCACTTGAGGTCCGCTGATAGTGTCAGGCCAAGCAGGCGTAGTGTTTTACTCTCTGGGAGGCAATCCTGTTCTATACTAATGGGAGGGAGGTGCGGTTGTCTGTGGTGGCTAATTCTATTGTTCATCTTCCTTCGTATTTTTTTTTGTTTTCTAATTCTTCCACAGCCGGCAACCCCTTTTGGCTTTACTGTCTTGCTTGGGGTAAATGCATTGTGAATTGCTATCTGTTTTTCTCCTAACTACATTTCGTTTGCTCTCGTTCCTTCATAATTTTTTCTGTTTTCTAATTTTTCCACAACTGATGAAATAATGAATGAAAGCAAAAACAATGAATGGAAAAAGATCGAGTGAAGATTAACAAAAATAGAAAAGGACATTTAAAAAAAAAAAGAGAATTAAAAAAAAATAAAACCGCGGTTAACGATGAAGGAATTATGAATGAAAGGCAAAAATAACGGATGGAATAATGAATGAAAGGAAAAACTATGAATGAAAAAGATCGAGTGAAGATTAGAAAAAAAAGAAAGAAAATGATATTTAAGAAAAAGAGAGTTAAAAAAAACTGCGGTAAACGATGAAAAATGATGAATGAAAGAAGAAATAACGAATGAAATAATGAATGAAAGGAAAAACAAGGAATGAGTAGAGATCGAGTGAAGATTGAAGAAAAAATAGAAAAGGACATTAAAAAAAGAATTTTAAGAAAATAAAACCGCGGTAAACAATGAAGAAATGATGAATGAAAGGAAAAAATAAAGGATAAAATAATGAATGAAAAAAATGGATGAAAAAAGATCGCAACGGACATTTAAAAAAGGAATTAAAAAAATAAAATCGCAAATAATGATGAAGGACGACGAAGAATTATGAATGAAAGAAAAAATATCGGATTAAATAATGAACGAAAGAAAAACACTGAATGAAATAATGAGTGAAAGTAAAACTAACTGATTAAATAATGAATGAAAGGAAAAGCAATGAAAAAGAAAAGAACAGAGGGAATGAAAGGTAAGTTAATGAATGAAAGGGACAATAGCTGATGAATAACAAATGAAATAGAAAAATAATGAAGAAAATAATGAGTAATGAAGTAATGTTTAAAGGAAAACGATGAATGTAATATTCGATGAAATGAAAAAATTAGGGATGGAATAATAAATGAAAGAAAATCATGAATGATACAACAAATGAGAGGAATAACAATGAATAAAATGAAAAAAATACAGATAAATCATTTAACCCTCTAGGGCCATTTGTATCATATCTGATACAGTATTTCCCTATAAGGAAACATTTGGTATTTCCCTATAAGGAAACATTTGGTATTCATTGACTGAGCAGTCAGTACTGCTTTCATTTGAAATTTATAAAATATTTCTCTTAAAAAATTTTTCAGGAAAATATTTCTTTCAAGGCTTGTTTTCATACTGTATCAAATATGATACGAATGGCCCTAGAGGGTTAATAATATAATATGATTAAGGCTTCTACTTGTCATAAAGTGGGGGATCAGTTCTATATTGTAATGAAGTAATAAACAGATCCCCCACTAATTACTACTTAACCCTCTAGGGCCATTCGTATCATATCTGATACAGTATTTCCCTACAAGGAAACATTTGGTATTTCCCTATAAGGAAACATTTGGTATTCATTGACTGAGCAGTCAGTACTGCTTTCATTTGAAATTTATAAAATATTTCTCTTAAAAAATTTTTCAGGAAAATATTTCTTTCAAGGCTTGTTTTCATACTGTATCAAATATGATACGAATGGCCCTAGAGGGTTAAAAGAAAACTTGGCTAATATTAGTCAGTTAAGTGCCATACGTGATACACACTTCGGGCGATCATGTCTCGAAAGAGACATGACTGACTGGGCAGAAGATTATCCCGCAATAGGTTGCCATTGCTTTTTGCGGTAGACTGGTTGCCAGCCAAGACTATAGAACCCAATCTGTCCTGTTATTTGACTAGTAGCTAGAGGGAGAAGAGATGTATTATATTATTACGTAGCAATTAGTGGGAGGTCAGTTTATTACTTCATAACAATAGAAAACCAATCCCCCACTTTATGACCAGTAGAAGTCCTAATCATGATTCCTATTCAGTCATTCAGTTAAGTGCCATACGTGATAAACGCTTTGGGCGATCATGTCTCTGGCAGAATATTATCCCGTGTAGGTTGCCATTACTTTCTGCGATAGACTGGTTGATAGCCAAGGCTATAGGACCCAATCTATTCTGTTATTTAACCCATAACTGGAGGAAAGAGACGGTATCTGCGAGTAAATGAATGCAACGAATTCACCTGGTACTCGAACGCGACTCCCCGATTTCTCGTTCCGAGCCGATATCCACTGTACCACAAAGTACATCCACTGCAGATATCGTGGACTGAGCATGCGAACAACGATGAGGTGTTGGAAACAATGGCAACAAAAAAGAAATTAATACTGAGCACCAGGAAGAGACAACTGAAGTTCCTGGGACACGCAATGAGAAAGGAGAACCTGATACTGACTGGCCAGATAGAAGGAAAAGAGACAGAGGAAGGCAGCGGATAACATATTTGCAGGGCCCGATCAGGTGGATGACGGAACGGGGGTTGCCTGGAGTAACAGGAGCAAACATACTAAGAGCCACAAATGATAGGGAGACGTGGAGAACCATGATCGAAGGGACACGGCACATAGAAGAAAAAGAAGAAGAAGAAGAAGAAGAAGAAGAAGTTCAAAATGTTAAATAAGAAGTCTGTCTGTCTGTCGTTCGTTCGTATTTATTGCTTTCGTCTTTTTTTTTTCTTTTCTATTCTCTTGCTCAAGATTTCTTACTTCCTTCCTTTTCCTTTTTCCCGCTTTTTTCTTACATAATATTTTCCCAAAATTTGTTGTGTGGAAATAACGAGATAAGCGATCTTCAGACCATGTGTCATTACCCCGTTAGCACGTTCTATATTTAAGCTGTTAGAGGATTAAGTGAAGAGGATCAAAGAAGAAACTAACCATTCCCAAATTAATATTTTTTGATCTTGCATATATTGAAGAGAAATCGGAGAACCGAGTTCAAATCCCACTCGAATTCGTTGCATTCATTTACGCGCTAATACCCTTGGGAAAGGTATTGATCCGTCTATTCCCTCTAGCTATGGGTTAAATAACAGATTAGGTTCTATAGCTTAGGTTATCAACCGGTCTATCGTAATAGCAACCTATTGCGAGAAAAGCTTCTATTCAGTCAGTCATGTATCTTTTGAGACAGGATCGCCTAAGCGTGTATCACTTATGGCACTTAATTGATATATTGAAGACGAGGAGAGGAAGCGCGATACCTTGGATTTACCATTTTTCTGTGTCTACAATCGGCTGCGTTTCACCCCGAGGTCTATAAAGAATCGTCTGTTAAACTAAATCTTCATGACAAAGAAAATGAGCTTCAAGTTCAGATTAATCTCAAACAGCTTCTATGAGGTTGACAGTGTAATATGCTGGAGAGAGGTCAACGAATGCAGCAATAATGCCTTAACCTTCTCAAACCCATCTTCAATGAATTGTATTAGTGTTATGGGGTACTATCGACATTGGAATGAACTCTTCCTCCTTTATAAATACTAACCTGCGCGACTTTATAAAGGAAGCAGTCGAGACGCAGTGTAACTTGACAGTTCGGATGGGCACTTCTATCTACTGACAAATAAGACTCTTATTTTGTATATATGTTCTGTTATTCCATTGCACTGTTTCAACCTACCTTCTTCTTTTCGTGTCTGTCTTCCTCCTGGTTGTTCTGGAATGAACATTGCATTTATGAATGGAGCCAGACGTTCAAGGAGCTTGAAAATCTGGCAATGGAGGAAGGTTGGCCTGTGTCTCTTGGGACTAATATATATATATATATATATATATATATATATATATATATATATATGTATATATGCATGCAGTGTGGGTATAGAAGAATACCAAGAAGTATCCTGTACATACAGATTCGTGTAAAATCCTTTGTAAAATAAAGACGGAAACTGATGATAGTTCTCCTGAAATAGGCGTATACTTCCGATTTACCATGAAATAACGTGTCTGCCTAAATTTTTCTTATATATATATATACATATATATATATATATATATATATATATATATATATATACGAATTTACTATGAAAATATAGATTTGAGAGCCATTTTACTAAGAGAAATTTTATCGAACTAAGAGAAACAATAAACCAAAATATTAAGAAACATTGATAAATACATGGATCTTGATTTTGACAGCAGGAAAGAAAAAAGAAAGAAAGAAATCCCATAAAAATATAGAAAGAAAATAAATAAAGAAAGTGTTATGGTGCCCATCTACGAGGAATGGACTCTTTCTCCTTCTATATATAATTACCTGCGTGACTTCTGGAAGAGCGGTTAGGAAAGCAGCCAGTACGCAGTTAGATCCGGCTACTAGTTAGACAATACGCAGCGTAACGGTACCGTTGGGACTTACTTCTATTTACTTAATTACTAACACTTTAAACATATGTTCTTGTGATAGTAACACACTGTCTTGAACCTACCTTCTGTGTTCCGTGTCTTACTTCAAACCAAGCCGGTTACTACAACATAGCGACGAGGTTCACCACAACAACTCCACAAAGAAAGAAAGCATTGGGAAGCGGAATAAGAAATGTAAAGTACGTTACTGAACACGCAGGCAGACATGAAGAAGGCCGAGGAGTGCAACGGCCGAAACGCTGTTAGTATAACAACAAAGATGAGCATGTCGGTTTGAATAGTCAAGCATATAATAATGATCATTCACCCTCTCAAAAATAACGTCAAAAGGAAAATGACTTCTATCAAATAAAGAGGGGTGTATTTACGGAGTTGTAAACCCCTTTTCGGCCTTGTGTCAGACAAAGCTATGCACAGCAAATATCTATAGGATGGCATTTTCATTGTCAGCTGGATTGAGTCAGGCAGCAGACAACGAGCAACTATATTAAAATAATGCAAGGATTGTATAAAACCGGCATTTCGTATTATAAGTGGTGATGTACATGGCTGGGCAGAGCGTTAGTTGTAAGTAGGTATTAAACGTTTGAAGTGGCAACACAATGAGTATATTCGACGGACAAGAAGCAGTTTTAATTATAACCAACAAAAAGATTCTATATGTGGCATATGTTGCATATTAGCACTGTCGGAAATCTCATAAAAAATAAGGATGTCTAAAGTAAGCCGATAACTGACAAGCCCTGCTCGTAAATAAATGTAAGAAAGTGAGTTCGATCCTCATTATAGTGGTCATGTGCCAGACTAAAATATGCTCATATATATAATCATCCGCAGACATCTGTTTCGCTGTATCACAGCTCATCAGTACAGTTAGACAGTCGATTGCTTTTTTACCCAGGATTGAAACCCGACCGAATTGGCTTCAGTCGGCGATTCTATCTCTGAGCTACGGGCTCTCGGTAGAAAGAGGCAAACTTTTTAGCGTGTATATTATCGTTATACACGCTCAATAGCTGAGAGTGTTCTAATTCATTGCTGAATGAACGATGCGTAGATGCCAGAGTAGCTACTGTTTTTCAAAGTCTACCATTCTTTCACAGTGCTCAATCAGGGTGTGAGAGCGTAAATCCTATTTTATTATTATTATTAGTTTTGTTTAGTATTCTGCTGTTGTTTGTTATAACGTTTCGACCCTTACACTTTACGGTCTTCATTAGGCATGTAAGAATTCTTTGTGCCAAAACTAAGTTTTGGTCGAAAATCTGTTGTGAACAGTCCAGCCGGCAAGGTAATAACAAAAACGGGGTCAGAAATTCAATCTTCCCCTCGCAACAGGAGAAAAAAAAAAATCAAAACTCTTGGTAAGCATTAAAGCAACTGCCTTTATTCACCAAGCAATTTTTCTGATTGGCCATACCAGACAGGGAGGAAAGAATCATTAGCATAACTTTTGAAATACATAGCAGTTTTTGTGCTACTAATTTTATTTAGTTTTTTCTTTTTTGCCACATTTTCCACCGTAGAATACGAACAACAAGCTGTCGTTTGGTTTAACAAGGTAATTCGCGGTTTTCTTCGTTACAAGGCATCTACGCTATGCGAGCCTTTTTAGACTTTCGGGCCAAATCCTTTATTTAATCTATGGAGATCAATTGTTTCCATCCCAATTTCAATGCTTCATGGATGTTTCATATCAGTTAAAGAGAAGCCAAAAGTCCTCTTTTACGTTTCTTTTTGAGTGTCATCAACACAATCAGATATACGTATATTGTTAAGATGATGTTGCCCTCTTATAATAAATTCTGTTCGGACTTATAGTTCTCTTAGGGTCATCATGCAGTGTAGATTAAATAAATTCAGTGCGAAAAGGCATCCTTTCCTTCTTCTTCTTCTTCTTCTTCTTCTTCTTCTTCTTCTTCTATGTGCCCTGTCCTTTCAGGGCGTAAGCGATCATGGCTTTCCACGTCTCCCTATCCCTGGTGGCTCTTAGTACGTTTTTTCCTGTTACACAACGCAACCCCAGTTCCGTCATCCACCTGCTCAAGTACTTCAAACACATTATCCGCTGCCCTCCTCTGTTTCTTTTTCCTTCTATCTGGCCTGTCAGTATCAGGTTCTTCAAGCCCTCCTTCCTCACTGAATGTCCATGGAATTTCAGTTGTCTCTTCCTGATGCTCACTATTAATTTTCTTTTCGCTGCCATTCTTTCCAACACCTCATCATTGCTCGGATGCTCGGTCCATGATATCCGCAGCATCCTTCTGTAGAACCACATTTCCGCTGCTTCATGTTTTTCCTTCATCTTCCATTATATTGTCCGGCATTCACTGCCATATTGAAGAACTGACATCACATAGCAATCTAGCAGTCTCTTCTTTATTTCTAGTAAAATTTTTCTGTGTCTTAGTACTTTACTTAGCTTCTGGAACGCGTCCTTTGTCATGCCAATTCCCCTTCGGATCTCTGTGTCGCAGTTTCTATCTCCTGTTAGAACACATCCTAGGTATTTAGATTGTTGTACTTGTTTGATTCTAGTATCCCCCACCTGTATTTGCTCTTTTTGCTGAGACACTTCTTTAAATACATATATGAATTCGTTTCTATAGCCGCACACGGATTATTTATTTCAGTATAGTTTACTGATCGCTTGAATATATTTGCCATATAAAGCAAGTTTTTCTAGTATTTCAAATAGTTTTTTGTATTTTTTTAAAAATCATTTCGCCCCAAGCAAGGCATTCCACTGCCACTATTGCGCAGAGGGTTACATAGGGGAAAGTTATGAGAAAGAGCCGTTAGGGGGTTACATAGGGGAAAGTGATGAGAAAGAGCCGTTAGGGGGGTTACATAGGGGAAAGTCATGAGAAAGAGCCGTTAGGGGCTTTACATAGGGGAAAGTCATGAGAAAGAGTGGTTAGATATAGGACATGTCAGAAGGAAGGTGATAGACGGGTAAGGATGCCGAGGATGAGGGTTGGGTACATGGGACGAGTGTTTGAGAGAATGGATGCGAGTTAGAGTGTTAGGAGGTGTCTATTGACCTTACATTTAAACTCCTGGAGATTGTAGCTGTCGGAGAAGCAAGTGTATGGAAGGGAATTCTACAGGCGGGAAGTGCGAGAAAAGAAGCTGTTGGAGTAGAAATTACGGTTACATCTTATCTGTTTCACTGTAAAAGGGTGAGACCTAGTTGCTAATCTAGTATCTCGTGCAAATTCGTACCTAGGGGGCACCAGTGATCTAAGTTCAGCGGAGCAGGAGCCGTGAAAGTATTTATAGTAGAGGCACAGGGAAACCACGTCACGCCGGTGAGAGAGTGATTGCAGCCGGTCTGCCAAGTCGGTATCGATCACATTACAGATTCTTCTTTGTATTTTGTCAAGAACCCCAAGAAGAATAGCAGGGCCACCGGACAATATGTGGCAGCAGTACTCAATACACGGGCGGATGGTAGATATATATATATATGTGCAGGATAGATTCAGACGGGCCCTGCACAGAGAGCCGAAGATTATCCCGCAGTAGGTTGCCATTGCTTTCTGCGGTAGACTGATTGCCGAAGCCAATCGGTCCTGTTATTCAACCCATAAGTCAAGGGAAGAGACAGATTAATACCTTTTCCAAGGGTATTTGCGTGTAAGTGAATGCAAGGAATTCAACTGGAATTCGAACTCTGTTCCCTGATTTGTCGTTCCGAGTCGCTTTCCACTGCACATCCACATCTAGATTTACCAGGCGACTAAATACAAATAGGTTTTGAGTCGATAAGATTGGAAATGGGTTTATGTATAATTATCTTTGTTTTTCTCGATGCGTTTTTGTGGAGAAGCCTTCACAAAATAATGACCAATTTCTTTTTATTTTCATTTTGTTCATTTAGCAAAGCAAATGATTTCACAATAATGAATTTGCTAATATCCCCGCTATGGTCTGTTCTTTGAATCGAAATTTACCAAGCAGCTTAACTTGATGTTGATTTTTGGGAAAAGCAAGAATTGAAGAGTGAAACTTTAATTCAAATTTCCTGTGTTAAACTGTGACGTATATTACGATTTATTTTTTATATCTTTATTTTTCGTTTTTTTTTTCCTTTTTGGCTTTCATGCTTCATTTGGACTTTAACTAAATTAAAACTTAGTTACCTCTCCACTTTTGGAAGTTTGTGTTTTGTGCATGTTTTTTTTTTTTTTTTTTTAATAGGAGTAGATAGGTCACACTATCGCCCGGTCAATACTCCTCCCACGTCTATTGAACTGGAGTAGAGGCTCGCCCCTTGTTTCCTGTTTAGGATGTGGTTTCCGGTTTTCTCATCTCTTCTCTCTCTTCAGACCTTGGTATTGGTGCTTCCGTGAGTTTCCTGCGATCTGGCCGGTTGGTGGCAACGGCTCATCACTGTGAGGGTACCGGGTTGGCAGTTTCCTGGTTGCTGCTTCCGACTGGTAGTTAGGAGCCCTAACTCTTGCATAGCGTCAAGAGCGGCTGCTCTGATCAACAGTTGTATAATATCGGGGTTCTTGTAGTGCCATGTCGCGCATGGATAGGTGTCCCTGCAAACGCTTTCGGTGGGCAACCCCGAGGCCACACCTTGTTGCAGCCCTAGCCAGTTTCCCTCCCAGCACAGATCGTGGGTAATGACCGCCTGTATCCTCTACCCTAGGTCCCTTTCTACAAACAGAATCATGACTAAACAAATCAGAAATGACCCTAAACCAGTTAAATCCAGACCACCTAAACCCATTAACCTCTCCTTCACTAATATCCGAGGCATTCGTACTAACTTTCCTAGTGTAGAAGCGTTCCTGCATGAAAAACTGATCGTCCGAATCCTGACGAATAGAACAAGAAGCACAATCAGGCCAGAGGTAGGACAAGAATAGTCCTGGTTCGTCAAAGACACTGAACAAGAAAAGACACATTTATTCTCCGAAAGGGCAATACAAATGAAGAAGGATATTTACCTATGTTTTATCAATTATGCGAAGTGAAACTTTCTTAATTCAAATTTCCTGTGTTAAACTGTGAGGTATATTACGATTTATTTCTGTATTTTTCGTTTTGTTTTTTTTTCCTCACTTTTTGGCCTTCATGCTTCATTTAGGAAAAAAAAAGTTTGCGATTGTTATTTATTTATTTATTCTGTTATGCGAAGCCATCCTGGCCAAGGTATCAGCAGCCACTTGTTACCCCTCCCCGCTATGGTCTGTTCTTTGAATCGAAATTTACCAAGCAGAAAGTAAATAAAATGAATATACGAGATCACCATCCTTAAAATACTATTGTATTATTACAATAACAGGTTTGGAATTCCACCTGCTCGGCAGCAGACAAAAGATGGTGCCAAGAAAATAATCGACTGATCGATGGAGGATGGAGGACATTTCTAATTCTCGTTGACGAGGCAGAACAGAAAATATAATGAAAGACAGAACGCATTCACTCTATCATTTTTGAACTCTTGTACTCAGCGAGGATCTAATTCACTTTCTTACAGAATTAATTTGCGGGCTGACATTGTCAAACATCGGGCTTCCATCTTTTTCTTTTTTTTCATCATTTCACCCCAAGCAAAGCGGTACCGCCACTGATGTGAAGGGGGCTACATAAGAGAGTTAAAGTTTAGACAGGGAGCGTGAAGACAAAGACAAACCAGCTACAAGGAGTGAAAGAGAAAGGGCAAGAGAAGGATGTGAACGCAGGTGTGAAGACAGATGCAAAGGTAGAGAGAAAGGAAAATAACAAGTTACACGGGTTGATGGGGAAAGGGCTTGAGTTAAGTGGATAAGAGATGAGAACTGACATTGCATTTAAATTCCTGGAGGTTGTAGCTGTCAGGAAAGCATGTATACGGAAGGGAGTTCCACAGGCGGGAAGCCCGAGAACAGAAGCTGATGGAGTAGAATTGTCGGCTGCATTTGATTGATCTAATTGTAAAATGGTGGGATTGCTCGAGCAAATTCTTGTGGAGGGGGCACCAGTGACCCAAGTTCGTCAGAGCAGAAGCCATCGAAATATTTATAAAAGAGACAGAGGGAAGCCATATCCCGCCGATGGGAAAGTGGCTGGAGTCGAGCTACCAAGTCGGGACCAATCACATTACATATTTTTCTTTGGAGCCTGTCGAGAACACTAGGACGAACAGCAGAGTTGGCAAATTTTAGTTCTATTACTTCTAGGAAAACTGAATTCATCGCCATCAGTAAAAGATGACCCTAAAAGGCCAACTATACGGGGATACTAAAATCAAACAGGTAAATAAATTTAAACTGACTGAGGATGAAGTGTGACATTGAGATCCGAAGAAGCACTAGCATGTCCAAGGACGCATTTCAAAAGCTAAGTAGACTATTGAGAGACAGGAAGATTTCGTTAGAAGCAAACAAATGAGTACTGCAATGTAATGTGATATCTATGTGGTTTCCGGCTTTCTCTTTTCCAATCTTCTCACTTTAGTTTCTTTTTTTTTTTTCAATTGGAGTAGATAGACCTATCTAACGCCCGGTTCACACTCCACCCACGTCTATTGAACAGGTTAAGAGGCTCATCCCTTGTTCCCTGTTCCGGTTTTCTCTTTTCCAATCTTTTCACTATTACGTAGCCCCCTGCACATCAGTGGCGTTACCGCCTTGCTCTGGATGATACAATTAAAAAAAAATTGTCCTCCAATATCGCAGCGAATACTAGACGATCTCCTCAAAGATGAAGGAGTGATTCGAAGCAATAGAAATGTTGTTCTACAGAAGAATGCTTAGGTGGGGGGGGGGGGGCTATAAACCGAACATGTGAGTGACGACAATGTTTTGGAGAGGATACGAACGAAAAGGAAACTTATACTTACAATCAGAAAGAGGCAGCTGAGGTTTCTGGGACACGTAATGAGGAAGGAGAGCATGGAGAATCTCATACTCACAGGACGGATAGTGGAGAAGCAGAGACAGAGGAAAGCAGCTTGAGATATACTTGATAGGCTTGAGCGGGTGGATGGTGAAGCGGAGTTTGGGAGAGATATGAAGAGAAATGTGTTAAGAGTGAAAAAGGATAGGCGCAAATGGTAGTCCGTGATCGAATACGTCCTGAAGGGACACGGCAAATAAAGAAGAAAATTGCTGATCCTGGCAGCATTCTAATCTGGATAGCATTTTGTGTTCCCAACAAAACCCTATCCTGTTTTTGTTCTATTTCCGGTCTCATTGTGCTACAAACTCTATTCATTAGGATCCTTGTGTGCTGTTGGTACTCCTGAAGACTGCTGTCCAGTTTAATTGTGTATTGCTTAATGACAAAAGATTCTCTCTGTTGTAATAAAGGCCGTTGTGTGTGTGTGTGTGTGTGTGTGTGTCTGTGTGTGTGTGTGTGTGTGTGTGTGTGTGCGTGTGTGTAAGAAAAATTAAAACAGACATGTTATTTCATGGTGAATCGGAAGTATGGCCTATTTCAGGCGAACCATCGTCAGCTTCCGTCTTTATTTTACAAAGGATTTTACACGAATTAACCCATAACTAGAGGGAAAACGGATTAATACCTTTCCAAAGAGTATTTGTGCTTAAGTGAATGCAAGGAAATTAACAGGAATTCGAACTCGGCTCCCCGATCTCCACTGTACCATAACTCACTACTCAGTCGTAACGGATCTAGCAAGTCAGGCTTGTTAACCATGACACCACGCCGAAGTGCCCTAAACGTAATCAAAGTTATGTGATGGATACAAATTCGTTTTTACTGTAGATCTTATCTGCTTCGCTTACGTTGTTGTTTTTATGTTGTAATTTAAGAACATTCGTCTATTCACTTGAGGATGCCTTTTATGCGAATTCCATATCTATCGCTTTATCGCTCTTTGGTAAAAGCATTACACTTGCTGAATTGGTCACCGCGTTTAAAAAAAAATAAATTAAGGCATAGCTTTATGGCATCTTTATGCCAGTATCAGTTAGTCAGTCAAGTGCCATACGTGACACACGCTTGGGCAATCATGTCCTATACGAGACATGACTGACTGGGCAGAAGATTTTCCTGTGGAGGTTGCCATTAGTGTCTGCGGTAGATTGGTTGCCGACAAAGGCTATAGAACCCGATATGTCTTGTTATTTAACCCATAACTGGAAGGAAGAGACAGATTAATACCTTTCCCAATGGTATTTTCGCGTAATTGAATGCAACGAATTCAACTGGAATTCGAATCCGGTTCACCGATTTTTCGTTCTGAGCCGATAGCCACTGCACCACAACGCACATCCTATGCCAGAGAACCCAGTTGAATGACCCCTTTGGGGCTTGAGCTGATATTATCTTCAACTATGCCAGAGTAGTTGAAAATAATACCAGCTCAAGCTCCAACGGGGTCATTCCACCGAGCAGCAGAACTTCCCCAGGAGATAAATGTTTATGACCTGACGTGTATCACGTATGGCACTGACTGATTAAATTAGCAACAAGGTTTCAGCAATTTAAATTTGAACTGGTCAGTTATAAACGCAAGTTCTATGCTAAGAGTTTCTTTTCCCGCATTTCTCGCTTGTGGAACTCTCTTCCGGCTTCATGATTCCTAATCAATTTTGATTTTCAAAAATTTAAGGCAATGTTAATTGTCTTTCTGCTTACTCTTCTTTTGTTTTCGCTCCTTTATAATGCTTTTGTTTTTTCTTATTATTTGTCGCACCCAGTTACTCTTTGCATCTTAGTGGGTTCACTACGTTGTTTGGGGTGAATTGGATTCAAAAAGAGGGATATTTAGAAAAAACATAATTAAAATAGATGCTTGTTTTTACTCTTTTGGCATTATTTCGATTTGCAATCACACTTGTATCGCTTACGATTACACACACACACACACACACACACACACACACACATATATATATATATATATATATATATATATGCTCTGCAATGTTTATTGTATTGAGTAAATGCCGGAAAACTCGGAATTGTAAAACTGTAGGTTCTCTTCACGGGTAATACATATTACACCGAGTCCTGATCTTATTATTGCGGCTCATCAGACCTAAATGGTACAACAGATGATCATCAAAATATCCCCCCCCCCCATCCAAATTTGATATATTTTGGACCAACTGTTGTACCATTTAGGTCTGACGAGCCGCAATAATAACATCAGGACGCGGTGAAATATGTATTACCCATTGTAATAATCTAAAATCTTTTTTAAATTATATTACTCTGTTAAATTAAATAAATTAATTTAACAGTGAGTTCTTTTGAGTTCATCTCTATCGGAATTTACCTGGATTGTATAAAAAGTGTTCTATGTTATATATATATATATATATATATATATATATATATATATTGGTCAAACGGCTTGTGGTAAATCCCAAAAGATCCTATTGATATTAGATATTAACACTGATCCAGACAGAGGGCCAAATGTAATTAGATTCATTTATTTACAGAGCCAATATTTACAATATTTATTAAATATAACAATTGAAATTTTCTTATATCGGATGACCATTTTGACAGATAAATTTATTCACCCATTTTTTCTGCTAAAATCAAACATAAATGTTTTGATCTCGCTGATGAGATGGGTGATTAAATTTAACCTGTCAAAACGGCCATCCGATATAGGACAATTTTAATTTTTATATGTAATATATATATAGAGAGAGAGAGAGGAGAGATCAATTGTCACGTGTCTAATTACTCAAGATATGTTGCGCATGACTGAGGACTTATATGGTTTGCAACCCACTTATGTTTAAAGAACTGCTGACTCAACTGCGTAGCTACCCTACGACCGCACCCGATCATGTGACGATGTATGATGATGATGAGAAAAGATAATAAGAGAGTAGAAGAGCTACTAAGTTACAGTTTTCGCTACCCACAGTAGGTGTCCTCATGCTGGAATAAGATAGAAGCCAGTTTATGAGAAAAGGGGGTTGGAAAAATGTATTAAGGACGGTGTGGCCAAAATGTTGATGTTTTTCGTACTGGGGAAACTAACATCTGCTGGATTTAGAATTTAGTTCACGCCTTGTAGATTTCTGTTTTTACTTTATTAGTTTTTAGACCGCATTGTGCTATTAATATTTTTGGTATGATGGGTGGTATTGTATAGGAGTCTTGTTTAAGGTTGACCGTAAAGTATTATGAGCGCTATAAATATTCGACGCATTTTCTTAGTAATTTCTTTTAATCAAACTGCTTCGTTTAAATGGAATGATTTGCTGTCATCCTAATTCCAGTGTCCTCTTTTCCAAACTGTTGTATGACACTGCTTGGTTTTTAGGAAAGCCTTTCTAAAAGAAAGAAAGAAAAACATTGAAAATGGCCGGATTTACGAAGGTCATTCAATAAATAAGTTAAATTTTTCGGTATAAGGACTTTTAATACATATAGAAGCTTACTTTCTTTTAATTTTTTTCCTTTACTTATTTTTCAAAGGGATTTAATTTTTTTGCGGATTGAAAAAAAAACTTTGAGGGTTTTGGATATTAACAAAGATGGCCGACCAAGAAGCAGGCGCCAGGATTGAACAGAGGTCAGTTATCAGGTTTTTAGTTGCTGAAGGGTGCAAACCAGTTGAAATTCATAGGAGAATGTCAACTGTGTATGGTGCCACATGTCTACAAGTGGATTAAATTGTTTAAAGAAGGACGGAATAGTGTTGAGGTTGAGGATGAAGACAGGCCTGGGAGGCCTACAGAAGTGAGGTCTCCTGAGGTGATTGAATCAGTCAATCACCTCATTCAGATCAGATCAGGACTAAAACAGAATGCTCAGTCACCATTTTCCTGTTTCAGTAAAGTCTAAATGTGCCTCCACGTCCTTGTGGGTGACAAATTATTTTCCACGCTGAAACCACTCTCTCACAGACGGTATGTTGCAAGCCCCTCTCTGCTACTTGTACGGAAAGTACCCAGACAAACTACATTCCTTAGTTCAACGGCTAACCTTCACGGCTAGTACCTGCCATGCCGCTCACATTGTAACCCCCACATTCCTTCCGTGCTCCATTGTTGATAAGTAAGCTCCACAAGAGTAACTTCTTCCCGCGAACTACTGACATCTGGAACTGACGTCCAAGATGATGTTTTCCTACCGCGGTGGACAGGTTCAAAACCGATCATAACTGGACTTTACTTGCCTTAGGTGTGCCCAGCCCGAAAGCTAGGGCAACTCCATTATTTGCCCTCCTCCCCCACTTGAGAGAGATGCGACACAAGGTCTTTTTTAACGTGGGGAACCTGAGAGCGCACACCCAGGTACTGGTCAAACATTACCTATCCACCGCGGTGGACAGGTTCAAAAGCGGTCATAACTGGTCTTTACTTGTCTTAGGTGTGCCCAGCTCGAAGGCTAGGACAACTCCCATATTTAATCATCTCCCCCACTTGAGAGAGATGTGACACAAGGTATTTTTTAACGTGGGGAACCTGAGCGCGCACACCCAGGTACTGGTCAAACATTACCTATCCACCGCGGTGGACAGGTTTAAACCAGACATAATTGGACTTTACTTGCCTTAGGTGTGCCCAGCCCGAAGGCTAGGGCAACTCCCATATTTACCCCTCTCCCCCACTTGAGAGAGATGTGACACAAGGTCTTTTTAACGTGGGGAACCTGAGCGCGTACACCCAGGTATTGGTCTAATATTACCTATCCACCGCGGTGGACAGGTTCAAAACCGGTCATACCTGGTCTTTGTCTTAGGTGTGCCCAGCCCGAAGGCTAGGGCAACTCCCATATTTACCCTTCTCCCCCATTTGAGAGAGATGTGACACAAGGTCTTTTTTCACTATAATCTTAACCTGTTCAAATCTAAGAATAACCGATATCTTACACACATGTCCACATAATCTGTGCCTCGTATTCTGTAACCCTCTACCTCGAGTGGCACTCAGACATTATAAAGAGCGAATATCACTGTTAAAAAATATTAACGATATTTTCGGAAACATTCTCAGATAATTATTAAATGCTGATGATTCCCGGTTTTACGGGGGCCTCAAGATGACCACACCCTGGCAGCTGATACCTTATCTAAGCCAACTCGCACAGCTCAATGGCTTGTAACATTCAATACCTCTAAAACCAAGCTAGTAACGTTTCATCAGTCACTGATAAGATCTCGAATATTTTCCAGTCACGATGAACGGTGTTAACTCAATGAGGTGTCTTGTCTTAGAGTCTGTTGGGGCTGTAGATCCCGCCATACATCGGGCAGAACTCACATAAGCGAGCCATCGCTACTAATGATGGTAAAATCATAGTCTCTTTGTACCATGCCAGAAAGTATCTGACTCCTTCTGCCTTACTTTACAGAATTCGGTTCATATAGAAAATGGTGTACTGCTGCCATATCTATCTCTCTGCTTTGTTCAGTTCATGTCTGTGCCTATTGTTGTATCTCTGTTCATATCTATCTATCTATCTATCTATCTATCTATCTATCTATCTATCTATCTATCTATCACATTCTGTTTCTATCTATCTATCTATCTATCTATCTATCTATCTATCTATCTATCTATCTGTCACTTTTTGTTCATATCTATCTATCTATCTATCTATCTATCTATCTATCTATCTATCTATCACATTCTGTCTCTATCTATCTATCTATCTATCTATCTATCTATCTATCTATCTATCACATTCTGTCTCTATCTATCTATCTATCTATCTATCTATCTATCTGTCACATTTTGTTCATATCTATCTATCTATCTATCTATCTATCTATCTATCTATCTATCTATCTATGTGTTTCTGTGTATCTGTGTATTTATATCTATGTGTATGTGCGTGCGTGCAAATGAAGCCTAAATTCTCAACACTTCCCACTGAATAATCGACTTACTTTTTAAAAGCAGACGAGATAAGCGTATTTGTTTTGTTTTTTGTTCTTTTTTAACATCTTATAAATTGGAAAAATTGCAGACGTCATATGGGGACAATTTGACGAACGTGACACCATCACTTGGCCCCTAATACACGCGTGAATGTCAACAAGTGAAAGGTCATCGCGTTCCCAACATTTTCAGAAATTTTCCAATCATAATTTTCGTATTTCTTTCTCTCGGCCACAGCTGGGTTCGTTTCCACTTCTGTTTGTTTTCTCTCTTCTCGTAATCAACCGGTAATTTTTGGTCTTTCAAATGTTGACATCATTTTGTTCACTTCAGTTGTCATTTCTTCTCACTTAAGTCAATACTAGCATCATAGCCCGGCGTTAACATTTATTAGTAGGAATCGGTTATATAAAAAAAATAATTATATAAAAAATTGTTGTTTGAAAATTGTTAAAAAATTCCATTAAAAAATCTATTTTCTTTTGCTTTGCGTAAACGTGATTTGATGTTTTGTGCGACATTGTAAAGAACATTGCGTTTGTTTTTGTTTCAAAATTACGGGGGAAAATATTTACATTTTTTGTTGACTAAATGAATTTAACATAAAATAAAATTTATTTATTTTGTTTTTACTGAAATTAGAAATATAAAATCTATTATGCTCTCAGTTCAGAAATTTTTGAATAATATTTAAAAATGTAGACATTTAATTTTAGAGGAAAAAGTTGCATTAATGCCACTCGAATTACAGACGGTTGATTTCCTGCATGAAATATTTAGCTAAAAAGCTTCATTTTTTTAAATTTCATTTTCTGAAGTATGCCATATTACATCTGAAAAAAAAAAACAAAACAAACTTAAATAATTAAATTAACCTTTGCACTTATTTAAAAAGGTAGAAATATAAAAGCTATTACTCACTCAGTTCAGAAAATTTTCGAAGAATATAAAGGCTCATTTTTTTTAATAAAAATATTTTAGTCGCGTTTGACACGTGTGATTTGATTTCTGTGACGTAATTCAGCAACCATCTTAGATTTTAGATGTTTTACGGAGCAAATGTAAACAATCGTATCCATTTGCCAAAAAAGTGCGAAAGGGAAAATTGCTGAACTTAAACTCAAAAAGTATGTCGACCTGGCTTCCCTGTAGATATGTGTCCATAGAAAGTTTGAATGGCATAGCTTAAAAATGTAGGCGTGTATAGCTTACAGTCATACACAGACCAACAGATTGCCTTTTATATATATAGATAAGCGTCCTACGTTTTCTTTCTTTTAACGCTGATATCTATTTACTATACACACATATATACATACCCACGTATACATAGACACACACACACACACACACACACACACACACACACACACACACACACACACACACACACACATATATATATATATGTGTGTGTGTATGTGTGTGTGTGTATGGAGATGAAGAGAGAACGTGGAAATACCCACTAAAGTAGATCATTGCTATTTTTCTCTTCTAGCGTGAGTGTTAAATTTTTTACTAAATCTGTTTTGACCTCTACCCGAAGCGATTATCTACCCACTCACCAAATTAATAATATTGTTTATCATTTAAGGTGTAGTTGTAGTGTCGACTACAGAGGTGGAATAACCCAACGTTTGGGTGCTAGAATTAAGCGGCATATCCCTAGAAAAATCAGGAATGGAACATTTTAAGTAAGGGCATTCTAAACAACACATATGGTTCTTTCGCAGGCACCTCGAGGTGGTGTAATGGTTAAGCAAGCGTGTATCGCTAGAATTATTACAATTGAGTAGTGAGTTCGATTCTCACTGAGTGTCCCATACTTTCGGCTTTGTGCCACATGTAAGCTGGGCTTAAAAAATCAACATATGATTTTTTCGCGGGACACACACACACACACACACACACACACACACACACACACACACACACACATATATATATATATATATATATATATATCCAAGTGAATATATATATATATATATATATATATCCAAGTGAATAAGGAACGAAGAAAAAATTAACAACGTTCAAAACATTAATTTAAAACAGGGCTCAATAGAAAATAGAGCTATGAATATTTATTATAAATTATAGTTTAAAACGTGTACAAATTATCATCTACTACAAAGTGTATATTTTGTTTCGAAAAAATGTACACTTTGTAGTCTAAACTATAATATATATATATATATATATATATATATATATAGGAAAGCTCAGCGCATCATCTAAAGTGGTTATAAATTATAATTTATTACGATGAGCTAATATGCTCATCTATTCAGACCACGATTTCGTTTGGTTTAAATTTCCTCTGAACATAAAAAAAATAATTAATTAAAGGGGAGTTCAAGTAATATGGCAAAGAATAGAAATCTTTAGCTGGAACACTGGTGTGAAGAGGGCTGCATGTGAGTAGAGTGGAAAGGAAAATGAACATGATACAAGGGTTGTCATGGAAAGGATGAATCAAGAGATGGTAACTGACTTTGCATTTAAATTCTTGGAGGTTGTAGTTGTCAGGAAAGCAAGTCTACGGAAGGGAACTCTATAGGCGAGAAGTGCAAGCAAAGAAGCTGATAGATTAGAAGTTGCGGTTAAATTTTATTGGTTTCACTGTAAAAGGGTGGGACCTAACCGCTAGAACAGTAGCTCGACTACATTCGTGCAGAGGGGGGGGGGCAGAGAGCTAAGCTCATAGGAGCAAAAATCGTGAAAGTATTCGTAGAAAAGACAGAGAGACGCCACATTATTTCTGTGAGAAAGTGATGGGAGATGAGCCACCAGGTTGAGATCAATTACATTGCAGATTCTTTGTTGGGTTTTGTCAGTAAGCCTGAGATGAATAGAGTTATCAAAGTTAAGCAACGCGAAGCCTGGTCAGTACGTAGATGGCTAACAGTTTGTGAATACCGGATGCTGCAAGCGTGTATGTGCGGGTGGTGTAATAGATAATGGCTCGGAATTGTTAGTCGGAGAGGTATGAATCTTAGTGGAAAGGTAATCTCCCGGCTATTGGCTCTTTAGCAAGACCTATCACTAACTTATTATTATCTAAAAAAAAACAAAAAAAAAAAACAAGAAACAAAAAAAAAAGTAAATAAATAAATTTACAGTCTCAAAATATTTTGATGGCTTTGAATAACATGATAAACCGCAGAAAGTAAATTACTCAATCAAAAGCGTTCTGCTACCATAGATTAAATGAGTTTGCCTCAAAATTCCGAGAATGTTACGGTTTTGTGACAAGAGACACCGGAAGAAGAAGGGTAAAACGACCGAAACGTCGGAAGTCTAACAACGCAAATGATAAGGCTAGTCCGTTAATATTTTTACTATAGAAGTGTATTAAATCGCAAACGATTGTCAATAGCCAAGAAATAACGCAATATTAAATATTTTATGCAAATAGATTAAAAATAATTTTAGTACGGAGATGTAAACCCTTTTGCAAGTTAATTGAAACAAAACGAATAATGTCATCCTAGGATTTTTCACGCTTTTTTCTGATCAGGTATACGCCGTCTCTTGGCGTTGTCTTTCTCTTCCGACCTTATTTTCCTTTACGCTTTGGACTGATGGACCCAGTTTGTTTATTCGCCTTAATGACACGACTGACAGTTAAAAGGCTGACATCATCAATATCCCCGATCTCTCTGTAGGGATCACCAGTGTGTTCGTGCAGGTTGACAGTTTTCTTACGCTTCCTTGGAGTAACGCCCATCGCAGACAATCGTCGTAGGACAACTAATCAACAGTCGAGACAATAGTGTCTGGGCGTGATAAAAACCTGATGCAATCACGTATGGTGCAATATTTTTTCAAGGCTAACCAAATTTCACTTTTCATCCCGAAAATAGATTCATATTACTACACATCACTGCAAATGACCTAATCTGAGGAAAAAAAAAAGAAATTGAATGCATCTGTCACTCTAGTGGGGCTAAAACTGACCGTATGGCGAAAGAAAAAAAAACTTAAGCAGTTGTTTCACTTAATTTGCGCTAGGGTGTATCGATGAAGGACAAGTGGACAATGTTTTTTTTTAATAAATTACTAAACACAGAGACACCTGACGAAGG
>JBBBDQ010001901.1:277500-287500 GCA_037127315.1 Ascarosepion bandense | reverse complement strand
ATTGTCCTTTCTCCCTACCTTCTATGTTTCCTTCATTTCTTTCTTACGTTATTAATTCTTTCTTTTATTTCTTAATTTTTTTCTGCTTTTTTTCTTGCTTTATATTTGTATCTTTCCTTCTTTTTAGCGTCGTTCTTTCGTTTTTTTCTTTTTCATTCGTTCTTTTCCTTATCATTTATTTCCGTTTATCGTTTTTATTTTTTCTTCTTCACTTCACTTCTTCTCTGCAGTTTTATCTTCCTTTGTTATTTTCTCTCTTTCTTCTTTTTATCTTTTATTCGCGTATTTCTTAAAAAAATTCTTTCTTCGCCATTGCTTTCTTTCTTTTTCTTTCATTTCTTCCTTCAAGTCTTCTTTTATTTCTCCCTTTTTTTGTTGTTTTTCTTTTAATTTACTAATTCATTCCTTCATTTTTTCTCATTATTTTTTTTGCGGTTTTATTTCTTTTATTCTTTAATAAAAATCCTTCCTTCATTAATTTCTATTTTCTTTCTATTTTTTTTTTTAATATTTATTTATTTGTGCCTTTCTTCCCAATTTATTCCTTTATTGCTTTCTTTCCTTTTTCTTTTGTAGCCGTAGGGAGATGGTTAATGTTTCTTTGATTCTGCCTTGTGTCATACTTAACCGAACTCCCTACAGCTTACAAGTTTTATGCAGAATTATCATCAGAAAGTTTTCGTCAGAAGGTTGGTTGTTGGAAGGTTGGAATGTGTGGAATTGTGTGGAATAGTGTAAGAATAAAAATATAGATTTTGCATTTTGAAATAGAAATTTATTAATGAAAAGGATAACAAGAATAAGTAGCAGTAATGTTCTATGAGAATGTTAAGGGTATCAAGAGTTCGTACAAATGTTCTCAGTGGTCATTTGTTGAAAGAGTATGTATGTATGTATGTATTCAGGAAGAATGCCTTTGAAGGAAGAAGAAGTAAAAGGAAGCAGCACTCGAGAAGGAAAGAGAAAGAAGACGAATGTCCGAGTTGACTTGAAGCTTCTCTCGTTATATTTGAGCAGTTTCTCTCGCTGCTCCCACCTGAGTCTCTGATTGACGCTGACCGGGGCCTTTTATAGTATTTAAATTTTCGCACTTGTTTACTAAGTCCCTTTAGTCATGCAAGTTGCTTCCATTCGTCAGAATATCAATTTAACATCTACTTGCGAAATCCGGTTTCGAATTTTTCTTTAAGCACATGGTCAATCCTTTTTCTATTTGGGAAAAACCAAGATTTTACATTGTTAATTTTTGTAAAAGTGAAGAAGACTGATTTTAATTCTTAATTTCCTATTCCTGCACGTTATCTTCCTTGATATTTTTTTTTTTATTAAATAACCCCCTTCTTCACTAATTGCTTCTGTTTTGATTTTCCCTTTTCCTTCGTCTGTTCCTCCCCTACCATCTTTATTCTTATCCTTCCTTCCTTTTCCTTTTTTTTTATTATCTAACAAACACCCTCCTTCGATAATAGTTTATTTTTTTCTTTTTCTTTTTCCTTTATATCCCTAACATTCCTTTTTTCTGTTATCATTCCTTCATTTTTGCTTTCTTTTTTCCTCTATTAAATAATTCTTCTTCCATTAATTGCTTCTTCCCTCCTTTTAGTTTTAATTTTTCTTTTTTTTCATTAGTGCCTTTCTTCTTTCTTTCTTTTTACGCTTCTCTCTTTCCCTTTTTTATTTCTTTTCTCCTTCATTAATTGCTTCATTTTTCTTTTTCTTTTTCCTTTATTTGTAGCTTCCTTCTTTCGTTTATGCTTCTTTCTTTTTCTTCTTTCTTCTCCAATATTTTCCGTTTTGCTTCTTATTTTTATCATTTTCGTTTGCTCATGGTTTCCTTCCTTCTTTCTTTCTTTCTTTCTTTCTTTCTTCCTTTTTCATTCATTCGTCTGTTTCTTTCTTTCTTCGACAATTTTTCTCTGTTCGTTTCCCGCTTACCACTTTATTTCCTAAGTCATTTTCGTTTTACCTTTCTTGATTCTTTTCCTTCCTTCCTTCCTTCCTTCCTTCCTTCCTTCCTTCCTTCCTTCCGTTTGTTATGTTGTCTTAATTTTTCGGAATAAATGATTAACAAATGGTTAAAACCGAAGTTTATTTGGTCCCTGGTTGAATCAAAGTAAAAAGTACGCCATATCATAAAATGTGACCTATTTTTTATACACCGGCTGCAAGAATCTGGCCTACTTGATAAAATGTTTATCTGAGAAACTCATTAAATTTTAAACTGTTATATTATTTAAACACACACACACACACACACACACACACACACACACACACACATATATATATATATATATATATATATATATATATATATATATCCAAGTATTGTTGGAATAATATTCCTTGTCAAAAGAAACACTATTTTTAAGAAAGTGCTCAATACAAAAGTAGAGCTAATAATATTATTTATTCATAAATTATAACATGGATATGTTACAATATCACTACAAAAGTAGCCATTTTGTAGTGATATTGTAACATATTCATGTTATAATTTATGAATAAATAATATATATATATATATATATATATAGAGAGAGAGAGAGATAGATAGATAGATAGATAGATAGATAGATAGATAGATCTAAACTTATTTATAAATGGAACTTTGTCTGTGTGTGTGTGTGTGTGTGTCTCAGTGTGTGTGTGTGTCCGTTACCTATAGACTCCGAAACAGCTGAACTGATTTTCTTGAAAATTTACACAGTTGTACTATAAGTAACTGCGAGTGTTCTTAGCTAGGTTTTGTGTCGAGGTACCCCCGACAAATATCAAAAATCGATAATCGAAAAAATTGGGTTGTAGAAAGAGTGGTTCGATTTTAATCAAATTTGATACACTCATAGACAAAAACATAAGAAACGATATTCAGAAGTTTCAAGGTTGCACTTCTTAGATAGATAGATATACAAAAAGAGAAAGAGAGAGAGAGAGAGAGAGAGAGAGAGAAAGATACGGTACATCACTAAATAGCGTTTAATATATGCGATCCATCGTTAAATTTGCTGGAAAACTGGCTGGTTCCTTAAACCGACCCAGAAAATACCTGTCCTGTAGCTACAAGAGAGAGGGCGTCAGGTCAGACCAAAAATGGAGTGTTGCTTCCATAGCTGTGCTGGAGCAACCCAATACTCGCTTGCCTGTCTTGATAATGTTCAAAAGCGCTTACATGGTACTGTGGGGCTGCTGAATTATACAATATATATCATTTTTAAAAAAATGCTCATAATTTTATATATTTTTAAATCCACATAAGTTATCGTAATATTTTGAGATTTAAAATTACAAGTACCAGTGAACACTATTTATATCGCGATATAATTAGGTCGGGGTTGTTTGCTTATCGATTTCGAATTGTTTTTTTTTAATGGTTTGAAGTTTTTTTCAAACAGAATACTTTGGGTCAACAAATCTAGAAATATGAAACAACAGCCTAACAGCATTGGAATTTTCGCTCCGTTTTGGCTTGGATGAAGGTGTAGTGTCTTTTCTCTCCATATTTTACAACGAGAGAAGGCACACGGTTTCGTGTAGCATCTTCCTCATTGCACTAAGATAGCTTAGGTTGGTGTAATACCGATGACAATGTGACAGTGGTCACGAGCACTGGACAATTATTGTCCTTGGTCCGTCGTTTCTCTATCCCTTGAGGCTCTTAGCACGCTTTCTCCTGACACTACGCAACCCACATTCTGTCATCCACCTGCTCATGCCCTTCAAATATGTTATCCGCTGCTTTCCCCTTTCTCCTTTTCCCTCTATCTGGCCTGTTAGTATCAGATTCTCCAAGCCCTCCTTCCTCATTACATGTCCCAGGAACTTAAGTTGTCTCTTCCTGATGCTCTGTATTAATTTCCTTTTCATTTCCATCCTTCCACAAACCTCATCATTGCTCACATGATCGATCCATGATATTCGCAGCATCTTTCTGTAGAACCACATTTCAAGGTTTTCGTTAATCTTTGATGATATTGTCCAGCAGTCAAGAAAACTAAAGGAAAAAAAAAAAAAAAAAAAGAAAAAGAAAAGAAAATCAAAATATAAACAAAGTATATCTTTTAAAGAAAATTGTTCTGATTTTAAACATTGCAATGATTCCCAAAGAACAAATATTGCTGACATTTCAAATACCTTTTTTAAACATTTATCAACACCTGCTTGCTTTGTGTTTATTATCTATTGTGCTAAGTATATTTGCAATCTTGCTGTTTCAAATAAGCGGTTCTTAAGTTTAGTAAAAATTTATGAATACTTGTGTATAATGAGACCCACCCCTTTTTTTTTCATTTACTTTTCGTTCAAAATTTCTCGTATTGTGTACAAGAAAATAGGCTACTTGAAAAAAAAAACAGAAATGGAATACAGGGAAAGAAATGAAGCAGTAGATACGGTATTGTAAATCTTGTTGAATATTTATAATAAAATCTATTGTTTTGAAGATATAATTTGAAACACGTGTAAAACTGAGAATAAAAGAACAAGGCTTTTTTGCTATTTCGTTGAACTTCATTCTGTTAGCATTTTGAATGTTAAGCAGCCATATACTAACTCTGTCCCATAATAATTGTTACATTTAGCAAGGTACCTCCAGTAATTTGCGGGAAAAACAGCATAGCGAATGAAAAATGCCACAAAATTAACGAAAATAAAGTTTTATCGTCAAAATGTTCATGTTATTATTAAGATGAAAGACCAAAGTATTTTTAAATTATTTTTTGAAATTTTTTTTAATCCTTTCTAACATGTTCAAAATTTTGGTTAAAATCTTGTTTTGTTTACGTCATCGCCTACTCCAAAGATTTACATTGTTTTTTTGCGCATTTTTTTTCCGTAGAAAATACATTTATTTAAAAATTCTTGTAAAAATCAAATAACTGTCCGATTTTAATGAAATTTTCAGGACTTATTCACAAATAAATGAAAGTATTTTTGAAATATTTTTACTGTGTTCCCTCCCCCCCCCATTGACTTAATTTCATGGAATTTTGCACATAACCATTTTGTTCTCTGAAATCTTTTTTTGTTAGAAGTAGGAGTCTTTGGAAATTTTTTACTTAATGGAAATAATAAATTTAACCATAAAGCTTTTAATTAAATCTAAAATGAAATCTTCAAGAATGTATTTTCATTTTAAAAATTTCATTTAACACTTAGGTATCGAAAATTTATGCCGAAAAAGTGGAGGTACCTACTTAGCATAAGAAATGGGTATGCAAATATCACAATTATCATGGTACAGAAGTTGCATAATATCATAATGTACACACTTGTGTAAATTTATTGAAACAACTAATTTAGTTTTTCTTTCACCATACGGTCAGCTTTAGACCCACTGGAGTTACAGGGTGTAAAAGATTTCTATTTTTTCCTGAGATTAGCCCATTTGCAGTGGTGTGAAGTAATATGAATCTTCTTTTAGGTTGTATGATGAAATTTGTTTGTACTTGAAAAATATTGCATCGTCTGTGATTGCAAGAGATTTTTATCACGTCCAGACAATATTGTCTCGTCTGTCGTTTAGTTGTCCTACGGCTCTTGTCTGCGATGAACGTTACTCCAAAGAAGCGTACAAAAATTGTAACACTGCACAAACACACTGGCAAGTCTTAAAGAGAGATCACTGATTTGCTGGTGTCAGACTTCCAACTGTCAGTTGTGTCATCAAGGTAAAGAAACAAACTGGATCCAAAACGTAAAGGAATGCGGCCGGAAGAGAAAAACAAACCCAAGAGACGACGATCTGAGAAAGGGTAAAATATCCTAGGAATATATTGTTCGTCTTGTTTTAATTACGTACACAAAGGTTTACTACCTGACCCATGATCTAAACTTATTTATAAATGGAATTTTGTGTGTATATGTGTGTATATGTGTGTATGTGTGTGTGTGTGTGTGTGTCCGTTACCTATAGACACCGAAACGGCTGAACCGATTCTCTTGAAAATTTGCACAGTTGTACTATTAGCGTCTGCGAGTGGTCTTAGCTAGGTTTTGTGTCGAGGTACCCACGATAAATATCGAAAATCGATAATCGAAAAAATCGGGTTATAGAAGAAGTGGTCGATTTTAATCCAATATGATACACTCATAGACAAAGACATAAGAAACGATATTCAGAAGTTTCAAGGTTGCAGTTCTTACAGTAGTGCAGAAAATCGATTATATATATATATATATATATATATATATAAAAGGCAAGATGTTTGTGTGTGTGTGTGTGTGTGTTTATCTGCCTGTATGTCTATATTTTTTCAGCCCTTTTATTTGAGCTTTTGATTTGGGTTTGTCTCTAAGTAGGTATAATTTTAGTTCTTAGTCTCAGCCATGATACCATTTACTCAGAAGACTTATTTAGCCTTCAAAATTCAGTTTACGACGAAAATTTATTTGATATCGATACTAGGAAATCAAAATTTGATTTACATCCATTCATTTTTCTTTCAGTCTACGGTTTAGCTTTAACTGGAAACAACTATTGCTTTTTAGTCTTTAGTACCAACGTCCAAAGAGTCTGAGCTCCAGGACCATGGATTAGTTTTACAGCTTTCATTACACCCGCGCAACACCGGGCTATACTGCTAGTAGTTATCACACATAGGTTATGAAATGTGTGTCTCAAAATGTAACAACTCTTATGAACCTACGGTTATCGAATAATATAATTTGCTACCTCTATCCATTAGTTCCTGTTACATTTAGAAATTAAAAAAATTATCTGTCATGTTTTGATAACATTAACATTGGAACGTAAGCTTAACTATTGCTTAAATAATGTATATTCTTTTAGTTTTTTTCCGTTAGAATGAATGGGATGATTATACACCCGATCTCCCACTAAGACAAGACGTGACTCAGTGTAGTTTTTATGAGGGGTGCGCATACATATGAATATGCCGACGGAACAAGGACAATAATTGTCAAGTGCCCGTGACCACTGTCACATTGTCATCGATATTACACCAACCTAAGCTATCTTTGTGCAATGAGTAAGATGCTACACGAAATCGTGTGCCTTCTCTAATTGTAAAATATGGAGAAAAAAGACACTACACTGTTATCCAAGCCAAAAACGAGGCGATAATTCCAATGCTGTGAGGATGTTGTTTCATATACCTCGATTTGTTGACACAAAGTATCTTGTTTGAAAATTTCAAACCATTAAAAAAAATTAAAATAGTACAAAATCGATAAGCAAACAACCCCGACCTAATTATATCGCTACATAAATATATTAGTTACGTTACAAATTTACGTTACAAATTAGTTACGTTACAAATTTTAAAAAAAATGCTACTATTCAATAAGAATTATTACATTCTTCTTCTTCTTCGATGTGCCTTGTTTTTTCAGGACGTAGGGATCATGGCTTTCCACATTTCCGTATTCCTGGTGGCTCTTAGTAACACCACGCAACCTACATTCTGTCATCCACCTGCTCAGGCCCTTCAAATATGTTATACGCTACTTACCCTTGTCTCTTTTCCCCTCTATCTGGCCTGTTAGTGTCAGGTTCTTCAAGCCCCACTTCCTCATTTCATGCCCCAGGAACTTCAGCTGTCTATTTCTGATGCTCACTATTAATATTCTTTTCGTTTCCATCCTTTGCAAGACCTCATCATTTCTCATATGCTCGGTCCATGATATCCGTAGCATCCTTCTATAGAACCATATTTCAGTTACTTCATGCTTTTCCTTCATCTTCGAAGATATTGTCCAACATTCACTGCCATATTGAAGAACTGATATCACATATCAAGCCAGTACTTCTTCTTTGTTTCTAGTGAAAGTTACCTGTTTCTCAATATTTACTCGGCTTATTACATTCACCGTATGAAATGGGTACACAAATGTCACAATTATTATGGGACGGAGATTGAATAATAAAATGTACTAGCATTATAACCCGGCGTTGCTCGGGTGTATTGAAAGCTTTAAAACTAATCCATGGTCCTGGAGCTCAGACTCTTTGGACGTTGGCACAAAAGACTAAAAAGCAATAGTTGTTTCCAGTTAAAGCGAAACCGTAGACTGAAAGAAAAATGAATGGATGTAAGTCAAATTTTGATTTCCTGGTATCGATATCAAATTTTCTGTACTATTGTAAGAATTGCAACCTTGAAACCTTTGAATATCGTTTCTTATGTCTTTGTCTATGAGTGTATGAAATTTGATTAAAATCGAATCACTCCTTCTATCACCTGATTTTTTCGATTATCGAATTTCGATATTTATCGGGGGTACCTCGACACAAAACCTAGCTAAGACCACTCGCAGACGCTTATAGTACAACTGTGTAAATTTTCAAGAAAACCGGTTCAGCCGTTTCGGAGTCTATAGGTAACGGACACACACACACACACACACACACACACACACACACACACACACACACACAGAGACAAAGTTCCATTCATAAATAATTTAGATTACCTCAGTTCCAGAATATTACTTACAATTCGTGTATGCAAATGTAACAATTATTATGAGATAGATATAGTAAGAAATGGATGTGCGTTGTGGTGCAGTGGATATCGATTCGGAACGACAAATCGGGGAGCCGAGTTCGATTTCCAGTTGAATTCCTTGCATTCATTTACGCAAAAATACCCTTCAGAAAGGTATTAATCCGTCTCTTCCCTCCAGTTACGTGTTAAATAATAGAACAGATTGGGCTCTATAGCCTTGGTCGGCAATCAGTCTACCGCAGAAAGCAATGACAACCTACTGTTGGATAATCTTCTGCCCAGTCAGTCATGTCTCTTTCGAGACATGATCGCCCAAAGCGTGTATCACGTATGGCACTTTAACTGACTGATAGTAAGAAATGCCGTCTCTTTTCTATAATGGTTGTAGCGTAGGGCGGTCAGAAAGAATCGAAAATAAATTCTGGTGTTAAGTGGGGAAAACTATATTTTGAGCGTTTAGTGAAAAACGGAAATAATTTCTGGTGAGGAAGGAAAACGGAAAAGGGGTGTTCATTGAATCTAGAAAAAAATTTCTGGTCGTCAAAGAAAAAACGACAACAATTTTTGGTAATCATTCAAAATAGCAAAAAAAAAAAAAATACTGGTTATCGAAAATTTAAAACAATTTTTGACACAAAAAATGTAAATGTATGGTTCGAATAAAATTTCATATCATTTTTCAGTAGTTCGTAGTTGAACCCGTGATTTCATTTCATAGGTCAATGGAATTTATAAATATATGAATAATCTAAAAAGTGATACGTCGATGCGTTTTTCTATACGATACGTGAGTAGATTTTTCAAATTTTCACTGCAAAAACATTTAAAGTTTAAAAGTGAAAATGAATTAAAAGAAAATACACTTAGTCATTCGATGTTATTTTATCTTTGAAAATTAACAAGCGCTCTACAAACAACAAAAAAGATATGTGCCGTTTATCGATATGGTACTATAGATGAGAATACTGTTTGTAAGTTAAGTAAAATACACTTTTGTAGAGCGTTTTTTACTTTCCAAAGTAAAAAACGCTCTACAAACAGCAAATAAGTATATGTACCGTTTATCCTTATGGTACCATAACTGATAATATTGTTAGCAAGTCGTTGCTAGATCTAAAAGTTAAACTTTTGTTCTGGAAGATTGAGAAGACTTTGGTAGGCCTGTAGTGGTTGATAATGAAAAAATCAAAACGCTAAAACAGCCCAGCCCCTCTCGTGTGAACACATGGATACGTGAATCGTTACCATGTCTAGGTGCCAAAGAAAGTATCAGAAGATAATTAGTATACTGCATCGTCATACTCCGTGTCATCGTCATACTCCGTGTATGGATTAGTTACATCAAATTAAGTATAGGAAAAAAAAGAAATTGAAAATTGTTGTGGAGTAGTTTTCGCACTGAAAGTTTTAATCGTGCTATGTTGGTTGCTAATTGACAACGTACCCAAAATTTTCGGAACTTGATAATCTTACTCTGAAAGATGACTCCTTAGTATTCGGCTAACCTTCAAAACCTACCCATATATATATAT
>JBBBDQ010001901.1:192500-272500 GCA_037127315.1 Ascarosepion bandense | reverse complement strand
GACTCATCCGAGTCCTCTGCACAGTCCTTTTATTAACACCCAAACACTCTGAAATGTTTGTATTAGAGCTTCTGGCGCGAATGCCAAGCTGTAGTAGTATTCAGTTTCCAAAATTCTGAAGAAGCGAAATGCGTCAGGGTGCCCTTTCTGCTCACACATGGTGTCCAACTGACCCTACTATGCAGTGCAGTCGACAAATTCAAAAACAAATGACGGACATGCGCGAAATAATAATTATAAAATGCCGAAAATTTAACAAACATTTTTGCAAACATATATATATATATATATATATATATCACGCATTCAGTAAAGAATTAGAGCACTCTAACTACTGGCGTATGATACATCATACACTAAATGTGTGCCGCATTCTACCGAGCGCCCATAGCTCAGCAGTAGAATCGCCGGCTGATGCCAGTTCGGTTGGGTTTCTATCCTAGGTAAAAGCAGTCGGATGTCTAACGGTACTAATGAGCTGTGACATATATATATATATGTTTTTTTCGGTATCATCACAGTAAAAATGCCTTGTCTGTTGGTTAAGTAATCCAAAATATGACTTATCACAGGGAGTTGTGAGTTTAATACCTGGCTGCTGCAGAGGGAACAAAAACATGGAGTGTTGAGCTACTAAAGGGAAGTAACTGATACTGAGATATCTAAAAATGGTATGTGGAATTAAAACAATTTACCCCATGGACTCAATGAAGATGGTGGGAAAGACATTGAAACAGAAATGCCAGGCCAGAACTGATAGCATTGCAGATTCATCTTTGAATATTGTCAAGAATTTCTAAATATGTAGAAAAACCAGATAGACCAGACCAGACTTGGCAACAATATTCAATACACAGATGAATGATAGACAAGTGAAAGTTTAGTCAATGTTGAATCAGAAGATTATATCACACTAACTTTTGAAGGATTTAATGATAGGGAAATAAATCGACAAAACTGAACCAATAGTCAATGATAACCAAAACAAAGATAAGAATTTGAAATGCATAGAGTTTGACAATATAGACTTTGGGTGAAAGTGTTCTGGTTCAGATATCTGCACTCTGGTCTGAATGAAACACTGGGTTATAGTAACAATGCCTTATCTGTTGGTTGAGTAATCTAAAAGGTGACTTATCACAAGGAATTGTGAGTTCAATACCTGGCTGCAGCAGAGAGAACAAAAATGTGTTGAGCTACTAAAGGGAAGTAACTGATACTGAGATATCTAAAAATGGCATGTGGAATTAAAACAATTTACCCCATGGACTAAATGAAGATGGTGGGAAAGACATTGAAACAGAAATGCCAGGCCAGAACTGGTAGCATTGCAAATTCATCTTTGGATTTTGTCAAGAATTTCTAAATGTGTAGAAAAACCAGACTATACCAGACTTGGCAACAATATTTAATACACAGATGAATGATAGACTTCGAAAAGTGCAAGGTTAGACAATGTTAATTAGGAATATAATATCACTCTAACTTTTGAAGGATTTAATGATAGGGAAATAAACCAACAATACTGAACCAATAGTCAATGATAACCAAAACAAAGATTAGAACTTGTATTGCATAGAATTTGACAAGATAGACTTCGGGTTGAAGTGTTCTGGTTCAAATCTCTGTACTCTGGTCTGAATGAAACATTGGGTTATAATAACAATGCCTTGTCTGTTGGTTGAGTAATCCAAAAGGTGACTTATCACAAAGAATTGTGAGTTCAATACCTGGCCACAACAGTGGAAACAAGAACTTAGAGAGTTGAACTACTAAAAGTTAGAGCTTCTAAATGATATTGAGATATTTAAAAAAGAGCATGGCATATGGGATTAGAACAATCTACTCCCTTGGAGTAAATGGAAATTTCGGTTTGAAATTCTAAAGTATATAACCTGAAGAAGGTTCGAGTGTACAACGGCTGAAACGTGAATATGACAATAAATCAAGACAATAGTCCGAACGAAGTAATAATTACATTACCTCATCTCAGAAATATAGATAAATTATTTTTTAATGTTCTACTCTTTGTTAATCGAGAGATCATTAAAAGGAAACCTCATCAGAACAATTGCCATTAAAATATTCCTGGGAAAGGTAGAGGGAGGCCAGTGAGAAAGGGATTGAAACAGAAATGCCAGGTCAGGACTGATAGAATTGCAGATTCACCTTTTGTATTTTGTCAAGAATTTTTAAATACATAGACCAGATCAGACCGGACTAAACATAACAACAATATTTAGTACACGGACGAATGGTAGACTTACAAAAGTGCAAAGTGAGGCGATGTTGGCTAGGAAGATTATATCACACGAACTTTTGCAAGAGTTATTTTCTGACCTGGAATATCAGCATCAAATATCTTGGCTTTTTAAAAATGGTATCTGAAGGAAATATCCAGATGTGTCATAAATCATCTGTCCGACTGGTGTTTGTTAAATCGTGTGTTGGTCTTAAGAAAGGAGATTAATGAAAACTCTCATCAGGTTATTTATTTTATATTATACATATTATCAACAGAAGAGCGTTTTATATAGAAAAATAGGAAAACGAATATAAAAAAAATAATTTGTTTCACGCCTCGAACTAGTATGTTTTTTAGAAAAACTATTTTTAATGTTTTAGAAAAACATTTTTTAAAAAGTTTCTAAGCTATTTGAAAGATTATTTTTTAGAAAAACTATTTTTTAGAAAGACTATGTTTTTAGAAAGTGAATTTTGTAGAAAGACTGCTTTTTAAAAAGACTATTGTTTTAGAAGGGCTATTTTTTAGAAGCATTTCTTAGAAAGACTATTTTCATAGAAAGACTATTTTCATAGAAAGACTATTTTTTACAAACACTACTTCCACCGACACTGTTATCGTGAAATGACTCCTGGACTCAACGGCACGTACATAAATTCATGTACACACATTCTACACACACACACACACACACACACACACACACACACACACACACACACACACACACACACACATATATATATATATATATATATATATTGGGTGTGTCTAGGCATCAGAATTCATTCAAACAAGTTTTCTTTAAAGATAACAGACAAGTTATGTCTCTTGCATATTTTTAATAAGTTTTTTTTCTTGGTTGACGGATGAGTGTTTATATCTCGGTGTTAACGCCGACTATGAATCGTCCGGCGGTCGTGTTCGTTCTCGTTAGCGTCCCGAGATTTCAATTGACTTCATGAAGAAAGACAAAGAAACAGAAATCCAATGAAATTCAAAGTGCAGATGTTAGTTTGAAGGCTTGCAATGATTTTCAATTTTGAATGATATCGTGTAATGGTGAAACACACCTAATCCTCAGATAATGGACTCTCCCTCCTATATTAATGAGAGTTAACAGGAAGTTAACTTGAGAAGTTCATAGTAGTTCTTAGAAGTTCTAGAGAGTTCTTTAGAGTTCTATTGCCGTTCAGTAGAGCTACTAGGCAGTTGATATTGGCTAGCAGTTAGCCGAATACTAAGGAGTCAGCTTTCAGTAGAAGATTACCATGTTCCTAATATTTAGGGTGCGTTAAGTCGGTTAGCAACGGACATAGCACGATTATAACTTTCAGTGAGAAAAACTACTACACAACAATTAGGCCAGGTAATTTTTTATTAAGATTTTAGAACTGGCTTTTTGGACTTATTTTGATTTAATTTAATGTTTTTCTTTAAATTTTGATATAACATAATTTTTTTCCTGGACTTATTTTGATTTAATTTAAACATTGTAGGGTCGTGTGAATTAGGCGCAGTTGTAGGCTGTTCCCGAATCATAAGAGATTTTAAACAAATAATATTGTGCCATTAAAAATTATATTTTTTATTGTCAGTTATTCATGGTATTACGATAGATTTAGACACACACACACACACACACACACACACACACACACACACACATATATATATATATATATATATATATAAGTCAACAATATGCCCCGCTCTTCAGTAATGAATTAGAGCACGCTAACTACTGGCGCATGATACATCATACGTTAAAAGTTTGCCTCCTTCTACCGAGTGCCCATAGCTCAGAGATAGAATCGCCGACTGACGCAAATTCGGTCGGGTTTCAATTCTGGGTAAAAGCAATCGGATGTATAACCGTACTGATGAGCTGTGATACAGCGAAACAGATCTATCTACGGATGACTGTATATATATATGTATGTGTGTGTGTGTGTGTGTGTGTGTGTGTGTGTGTGTGTGTAATGATGCCATACTCATAAACGGAGAGAATAATTAAAATAGATCTTTTTAATATAAATTATTAAAGAAATAGATCCACACATAAAACATAATAGATGCAATCCAGAGTAATATTATATATATAGATGAAAACCTTAACGCATTATCTATAGCGGTTATAAACTATAATTTATTTCAACCGTTAAGTTTGTGGTATCCCATCTCATCAGCTGCAAATTACAAATGGTTTAATTTTATCAGGACATCTTAAAAATAAAAAAGAAGGAAGTCAGCAAAAGCTTACTCGTCTAAATAAATTGTACTTTATAACCGCATTAGAAGATGCGTTGAACTTTTCCTTCATATATATATATATAAAGAGAGAAAGAGAGAGAGAGAGAGAGAGAGAGAGAGAGAGAGAGAGACAGACAGACAGACAGAGACAGTCATCTGCATCTTGTTTCACTGTATCACAGATCATCAGTACGGCTATTCATCTGATTGTTTCCAGCCGCAGATTCTATCTCTAAGCTATCGGCGCACGACGGAAGAAGGCAGATTTTAGCGTATTATATACACAATGTAAGTAAACACCAGTAGCCAAGAGTGTTCAGTTCATTGCTGAAAAATGATACGTAAATAGCGGTTGGTTGTTACTGTTTTGAAAATCTACCATTTCACCATTGTGCTCAGTCGAGGGACGAGAGCTTAAATAGTCATCCTCACTATATATATATATATATATATATATATATATATATATCGCCTTTGAGATTTCACTCACCCGATTAAAAAATTAATTGGGCGATTAAAGTTTATTGCGGTTGATTAAAAATCTTGCAATGAAACGATGTTGAGATTCAAAGACGCCTAGGCCTGTCAAGAACGCATTTCAAAAGTTAACCAGAGTGCTTTAACACAGGAAAATCTCATTGGAAACAAAGAAGTGAGTTCTGGATTGCTATGTGATATCTGTCTTTTCATATGGCAATTAATGTTGGAAGATCTTTTTTAGGATGAAGGAGAGGCTTGAGGCAGCAGAAATGTGGTTTTACAGAAGGATGCTGAGGATACCTTAGACTGAGCACGTGATTAACGACGAGGTGTTGGAGAGAATGGAACCGGGGAGAAAAGTCATACTTATAAAGAAGAAACGGATGATGTTTCTGGGACATGTAATGAGGAAGGAGGGCCTGGAGAATTTAATACTCACAGGACGGGTAGCCGGTAAGAGAGACAGGGGCAAGCAGTACAAGACATACTTGATAGGCCTGAGTAAATGGATATCAATGCGAAGTTTGGGAGAGATACCAAGAGGGAGAATTTTGAGAACGACAAGAGACCGAAGTCTATAATCGCCTACGTCCTGAAGGAACGCGGCACACGAAGAAGATATTCTTCAGTAGACCGTTTATGTAAATCAGAGAAAAGGTTGATCCGCGAAGTGATCTCTGAGGAACGCCTGCTTTGACCGTCAGTCCCACGAAGTTAATAACTAGCTTTACGGACCTACCTGAGTTTATAATAAAGGAAACTCTTCCAGTGATTACATAGCCGGAGAGATTGTGTGCCACACCCATGTGCCACACTTTACCGAAAACCTTCCAGATATCTAATTCTATGGTTCTTGTGATATGTGCGTCATCAAGGGCCTCACTGATTCTGTGCGTAATGGTAGTTGGGACATCAGCAGTGAATCAGGCTGATCGAATCCTACACTAACTCAGGCACAAGAGGTTGTTCATCGAATGATCGAAACCGAATTCTGTGCATAATGGTAGTTAGGACATCAGCAGTGAATCGAGCTGATCGAATCCTACACTGCTCGGGGCACAGAGGTTGTTCATCCAGATGATCGAAACCGAATTCTGTGCATAATGGTAGTTGGGACATCAGCAGTGAATCAGGCTGATCAGATCCTACACTGCTCGGGGCACAAGAGGTTGTTCATCAGATGATCGAAACCGAATTCTGTGCGTAATGGTAGTTGGGACATCAGCAGTAGATCAGGCTGATCGAATCCTACACTGCTCGGGGCACGGGGGTTGTTCACACATCCAGATGATCGAAACCGAATTCTGTACGTAATAGTGGTTGGGACATCAGCAGTGAATCAGGCTGATCGAATCCTACGCTGCTCGAGGCACAAGAGGTTGTTCATCCAGATGATCGAAACCGATTCTGTGCATAATGGTAGTTGGGACATCAGCAGTGAATCAGGCTGATCGAATCCTACACTGCTCGGGGCACAAGAGGTTGTTCACATCCAGATGATCGAAACCGAATTCTGTGCATAATGGTAGTGAGACATCAACAGTGAATCAGGCTGATCGAATCCTACACTGCTCAGGGCACAAGAGGTTGTTCACATCCAGATGATCGAAACCGAATTCTGTGCGTAATGGTAGTTGGGACATCAGCAGTGAATCAGGCCCCCAGTCGAATCCTACACTGCTCGGGGCACAAGAGGTTGTTCACATCCAGATGATCAAAACCGAATTCTGTGCATAATAGTGATTGGGACGTCAGCAGTGAATCGGGCCTGATCGAATCCTACACTTTCTCGGGGCACAAGAGGTTGTTCACATCCAGATGATCGAAACCGAATTCTGTGCGTAATGGTAGTTGGGACATCAGCAGTGAATCAGGCTGATCAGATCTACCTGCTCCGGGGCACAAGAGGTTGTTCACATCCAGATGATCGAAACCGAATTCTGTGCATAATGGTGATTTGAGACATCAGCAGTGAATCAGGCTGATCGAATCCTACACTGCTCGAGGCACAAGAGGTTGTTCACATCCAGATGATCGAAACCGAATTCTGTGCGTAATGGTAGTTGGGACATCAGCAGTGAATCAGGCTGATCGAATCCTACACTGCTCGGGGCACAGAGGTTGTTCACATCCAGATGATCGAAACCGAATTCTGTGCATAATGGCAGTTGGGACATCAGCAGTGAATCGAGCTGATCGAATCCTACACTGCTCGGGGCACAAGAGGTTGTTCATCCAGATGATCGAGGCGAATTCGCCATAATGGTAGTTGGGACGTCAGCGATGAATCAGGCTGATCGAATCCTACACTGCTCGGGGCACAAGAGGTTGTTCCATCCAGATGATCGAAACCGAATTCTGTGCGTAATGGTGGTTGGGACATCAACCAGTGAATCAGGCTGATCGAATCCTACACTGTAGGGCACAAGAGGTTGTTCACATCCAGATGATCGAAACCGAATTCTGTGCATAATGGTAGTTGGGACATCAGAGTGAATCAGGCTGATCGAATCCTACACTGCTCGGGGCACAAGAGGTTGTTCACATCCAGATGATCGAGGCAAAGATTCTGTGCGTAATGGCTGGTTAGGACATCAGCGGTGAATCAGGCTGATCAGAATCTACACTGCTCGGAGCACAAGAGGTTGTTCACATCCAGATGATCAGAAACCGAATTCTGTGCGTAATGGTAGTTGGGACATCAGCAGCGAACGAATCAGGCTGATCGAATCCTACACTGCTCGGGGCACAAGAGAGTTGTTCACATCCAGATGATCGAGCAGATTCTGTGCGTAATGGTGGTTGGGACATCAGCAGCAGTGAATCAGGCTGATCGAATCCTACACTGCTCGGGGCACAAGAGGTTGTTCCATCCAGATGATCGAAACCGAATTCTGTGCATAATGGTAGTTGGGACATCAGCAGTGAATCAGGCTGATCCGAATCCTACACTGCTCAGGGCACAAGGGTTGTTCACATCCAGACAGTCGAAACCGAATTCTGTGCGTAATGGTGGTTGGGACATCAGCAGTGAATCAGGCTGATCGAATCTACACCGCTCGGGGCACAAGAGGTTGTTCATCCAGATGATCGAAACCGAATTCTGTGCGTAATGGTGGTTGGGACATCAGCAGTGAATCAGGCTGATCGAATCCTACACTGCTCCAGAGCACAAGAGGTTGTTCACATCCGAATGATCGAAACCGAATTCTGTGCATAATGGTGGTTGGGACATCAGCGGTGAATCGGGCTGATCAGATCCTACACTGCTCGGGGCACAAGAGGTTGTTCACATCCAGATGATCGAAACCGAATTCCTTTTGCATATTAGTGATTGGGACATCAGCAGTGAATCAGGCTGATCGAATCCTACACTGCTCGGGGCACAAGAAGTTGTTCACATCCAGATGATCGAAACCGAATTCTGTGCGTAATGGTAGTTGGGACATCAGCAATGATGGATGAGCTGATCGAATCCTACACTGCTCAGGGCACAAAGAGGTTGTTCACATCCAGATGATCGAAACCGAATTCTGTGCATAATGGTAGTTGGGACATCGGCAGTGAATCGAGCTGATCGAATCCTACACTGCTCGGAAGTTTTACAAGAGGTTGTTCACATCAGATGATCGAAACCGAATTCTGTGCATAATGGTGGTTGAGACTGTCAGCAGTGAATCGAGCTGATCGAATCCTACACTGCTCGGGGCACAAGGGGATTGTTCACATCCAGATGATCGAAACCGAATTCTGTGCATAATGGTAGTTGGGACATCAACCAGTGAATCAAGGCTGATCGAATCCTACACTACTCGGGGCACAAGAGGTTGTTCACATCCAGATGATCAAACCGAATTCTGTGCATAATGGTAGTTGGGACATCAGCAGTGAATCAGAGCTGATCGAATCCTACACTGCTCAAGGGCACAGAGGTTGTTCACATCCAGATAGTCCGAAACCGAATTCTGTGCGTAATGGTAGTTGGGACATCAGCAGTGAATCAGGCTGATCGAATCCTACACTGCTCGAGGCACAAGAGGTTGTTCACATCCAGATGATCGAAACCGAATTCTATGCATAATGGTAGTTGGGACATCAAGCAGTGAATCAGGCTGATCGAATCCTACACTGCTCCGGGGCACAAGAGGTTGTTCACATCCAGATGATCGAAAACCTTTTTGTTGATAATAGCCTCAAAAAGTTTACTGATAACCCTAAGGAAATTAATGGGTCTATACTGGGAGGGGAAGTATCAGTTGCTCGGGTTCTTGAAGACGTGACATACACTTGCCAACTTCTATATGCTTGGGAAATATTTCTCCTTCAAGCAGGAGTCAAATATGTTCTAGAATCGGGGATCATTTTGGGTTGATATTCTTTAGAATATTAAACCAAAATTATATATATATATATATATATATATATATATATAATATTTTATTATATATATATATATATATTATATTTTATTAAAAATATATATATGTATATTTTATTTTTTATAAAATATATATATATAGTGTATCGAGGCAGCAAATAATTTTTTAAACATATACTGGTATATTCATAAAAATCCGCTAAGCAACGGCAATAGTTACCAAAATATTGTATTTTATTATATATATATATATATAATATAATATATATATATATATATATATATATATATATATATATATATATATATTATATTAAGCGGAGTTTTATGTCAACACAAAATAAAATCGTCGGTGATGGTGGATGTTATTGTGTTACCGTCTTGGTGACCTCTCCGAAGATGGCTCAAGTTAATAAAAAATTATCCAAATGTTGGAGAATTTTTGTCTTTACTTTCAACTGAAATTAAAGCCAAAATACGACTTTTAGAACGGCTCATGATTAAACATAATAGATATTCATTGTCTCTTATATTTAACAGTATATATATATATATATATATATATATATTATTATTATTATTATTATTATTATTATTATTATTATTAGAGCCAGTGGCATTTCTGAGTCGAGATATTTTTTTATTAAAAGAGACTTCTTTTACTGAAATGATTACATTACTGTTATTATGTTCAGTGCAACATAGGAATTTGGGGAGGGGATGGCCTTTGTCATCTAATGTTGAGTTCGTGGCAATGATCGAGACGAAGAGCTTTATCTTGCCTGTCGAGTGGGGTTGTTTATAAAAGTGGGGACAGCCGTATTGTCTCTGTTCATAATTTGGTTAGTGATTTTCCAGAATTCGCGAGATCCAATTTGTTTCTTTTCAACATTGGCGTGGATGGCTCGCGCGGAGCTGCACTTTGCGTTTTACAGAAATCTTTTACTGTAATTGCGGTTCCGGGTGATGTAAGGACCAAACTACACCGTTCTTTGGGGGCAGCATGTTTGAGGGTGTTTAGAAGAGGGGCTTCTGTCATATAGGACCGACATCTGTCCCAGGTTGCCTTCTCATAGCGAAAAGGCGTTATATGGAACAATAAATCAGAAGATGTCATTGGTATGAAGTCAATCTGGACGCTGATTAAGAAATGATCATATGTGCCAATGAGAGTTAAAGCTTTTCCTTTGTCAGGATTTAAAAAAAAAAGGTCGAAGAGTATTTGAATTGGATTAGATAGACTAAACTATCGCCCGGTTCACACTCCACCCACATCTATTGAACAGGTGAAGAGGCTCATCCCTTGTTTCCTGTTTAGGATGCGGTTTCTGGTTTATCTCTTTTCTAATCTTCTCATTTTGTTTTTTTTTTCAATTGAAGTAGATAGACTAAACTATCGCCCGGTTCACACTCCACCCACATTTATTGAACAGGCGAAGAGGCTCATCCCTTGTTTCCTGTTTAGGATGCGGTTTCCGGTTTTCTCTTTTCTAATCCTCTCACTCTAATGTAGCCCCTTGCACATCAGTGGCGTTACCGCCTTGCTTGGGGTGATATGATTAAAAAAAAATGTATTTACAGTATTTACATTATTCGGACTATTGCCTTCATCTTTGTTGACATTTTATGACGTTTCGGCCGTTGTACGCTCCAGCCTTCTTCAGACTGGTTGCCGACCAAGGCTATAGAACCTAATCTGTCCTGTTATTTAACCCATAACTGGAAGGAATAGATGGATTAATACCTTTCCCAAGGGCATTTGCGCGTAAGTGAATACAATGAATTCAGCTCCCCGATTTTTCGTTCCGAGCCGAAAATTGGTTTGCTTAACCCCACCACGGAAATGTTTCGCACACACACACGCACACAGACAGACACACACGCACCCAAGAATGAGTTTCTTAGTCAAGTCACAAACATTTCACCCTAATTCGTGCATATATATGTATATATATCTTTGGAAAATCAAAAAAATAAATTCAGAATGCCTGCCTCGGAATCATAATAAATTAACATCATGTTCACGTGACCTCACAAAAATTCAACATCGAAAATAATCCCAAAAATGCAAACTATCGCGGACATTTTTTTTTAATTCCATCGAATTTCTTTTTCTTTCTTGGTAATGAATGGAACAACACGAAAGCTCGGTACCTTAACAAAAACGAACAGACAGTTCTCATACCTCGACGACATCAAGATATTAAAACACATCTGTCAACAGCGCCCTCCGAAAAAAAAAATATTAAAAAATACGATAAATATAACTTTTCTGTTATCTTTAATAAAATTTGTTTGAATGGATATTTGCTACTTAGACACACCCAATATATATATATATATATATATATATATATATTGGCTCTGTAATTTTAAGTACATTGAGCTCTTCTCCTGTATCATTTTTTAATATTAAATTTTTTTTAATATTAATTAGGATCAGGCTCTTGGAATTTACCTTCCTGCTTTTTCCATATCGGATTAAAGAAAATATATATATATATATATATATATATATATATATATATATATATATATAATTTTTCCTTGCTGGTTGCACAACTTTGAGCTTCCACGCAATCGTCATGTGTTGATGGATAATTGATCAATGCAGAATTATATATATATATATATATATATATATATATATATATATATATATCGTACTATAAAGATAGTAGAGCCGTTCATTTTATTTATGGGGAGTGAGTTAAAAAATAAAAAGATATCACCAACTACAAAAATATAACTACAATTCAAATACAAGTATACACATTTAATAAGTAATTTTAGATATAATACAAATACGCACACAAGTATCATGATATATCCACATATACAAATGTATAAATACATCTATATTTATATACAGGAAGATTTCTAACTACATAGCAACATGTTCACTATTGTATTCATGCGATATACATATATATATATATATATATATATATATATATATATATATATATATATTTTCCCGTCGATTTTGACGTATGAGTGTCTTCCTCAGACTGCCACACAGAGAATTGTTTAGAGTGGTGAAGGCTTATGTAGCACCATCAGCACTTTTTGGAACTGCTGATAACAAACAATCGGTGCAGAAGTTCGCCACAGATTGCATGAACAGCAGACCTTAGTTATTTAACCCATAACTGGAGGAAAGGGACAGATTAATACCTTTCCTGGGGGTACCAGTGCGTAAGTGAATGCAGAGTGCTTGACTGGAATTGGAACTGGGCTCACCGATTTCCCTTTCCAAGGCGACATCCACCGCACCACAACGCACATCCGTCAATAAATGCTTACAGCACCTGGTATTCCCAAGCGGTCACCCATCTAAGTACTGACCAGGCTCAACGTTGCTTAACATATATATATATATATATTATTCTTCACTCGTAATACGACTCAAAAGTTTCATGCGTAACGCTATCTTCTGAATATAAAGAAAAAAAATATATATATATTTCATTAAAAACAAGCGACTTGGAAGATTTTATTAAGTTTTGATTTAATTTTTCTAGTATTCTGACATGTTTTCCGTTTTGCTAGAGATAAGGAATGTAAAAATGTTTCATAATTATTAACTATCCAAGGCTTTCAGCCACTTTACTGGCCATTCTCAAAAATGCTATACTTCCAATGTTGTTATTTTATCCTAATATCTTGACTGTAACGTAATTATTTTTTTGGTTTTTAAAAGGAGCGTTTTTTGAAAGCTATGTTGTTATTTTAAAATACAAAAATACTGTTTAAATCATAGTATCAAAAGCATCTCGCTATAAGAGAGGCAATACATAACAACCAATTCTCTCTTAGCATCAACCTTATGTTATTTAACAGTGAAAATGGAGTTTCGAAAGTTATTTTTTTTAAATACAGACACTCAGGCGATGTTCTGTCGCGCACGTCGCGTGATAGCTTAAACAAACGCTTCTTTTTAAAAACAGAAAAATAATTTATGTTACTGAAGAAAAAATAACAACATCGGAAAAATAACATCTTTGAGAATGGCCAGTGAAGTGGCTGAAAGCGCTTGGAAAGTTAATAGTTGTGAAACATTTTTACATTCCTTATCACCAGAAAAAAGGAACCATAAGAATAATAGAAACATTAGATAAAAATTAATAAATTCTTGTTTGTCGGTCGTTTTTAACGAAACATGTTTCAAAAAAAATATTCTTGCCCAAATACACACACACACACACACACACACACACACCTATACATGTATATAAAGAAAGAGAGAAAGAGAGAGAGAGAGAGAGAGAGAGAGAGAGAGAGAGAAAGTATCAAAATTACTTTCATAAACTGTGATGGCAGTTTCCTCACACCCAAAACAGGAACAAATGTCTCTCTCTCTCTCTCTCTCTCTCTCTATATATATATATATATATATAAATAACAAAAATATCATTTTATCTTATCATTTTGTTTGTGTGTGTGTGTGTGTGTGTGTGTGTGTGTGTGTGTGTGTGTATACACACACTACCGGCCATAATTATTAGGCAACCAAAGTCATTTTTTTAAAGAAATTATGTTTTTCATACTATTTTTAGTGTTTATTGCCAATCGAAAATAGAATGATTCTTTTGTTATTATTAGCTTGCAAAATTTTACAAGGCAAGGAAGCAAATTCACCCTAAATTTTCTTCATTCTTTCATTGATGAAACTGCAATATAGGTTATTATTAAATATTTATAAATTCATTTTATGCACATGTTATTGTACAGTATTAACAAAAGAACCATTCTATTTTCATTTACAATTATTCACTTGGCAATAAATGCTAAAAAACACTATGAAATACATTATTTCTTTAAAACACTGGGGTTGCCTAATAATTATACCCGGTAGTATATATATATATATATATATATATATATATATATATATATAGGATAAAGAAATAGGGTTATTAACTATAATATATTTTTAGTTTATTTGTTTAAACATTATTTTAAATGGATACTTGTATTTGAATAGATACTGTTTTTTTTTTTATAATTAAACGTTATATTTATTTTTATCTACCGGCCGGCTTGAATAATCGATAAGTTTTTTGTTTATTCAGGCCGATAGAAATAGATAAATATACAGATCAATATATTGTTTAAATATAACAAACAGAGTATCTACTCAAATCTCAAATGTGTATCTCCCGAGAGGATTTGAACCTGCGACTCTATTTCGTAACTTTCCATAAGATTTCGCTATATATATGTATTTATATGGAATAATGTGAAGGGAGGACAATAAAGATTCAGTCAGTTAGTTAAGTGCCATACGTGATACACGCTTAGGCGATCATGTCTTGAAAGAGACATGACTGACTAGGCAGAAGATTAGCCTGCAGTTGGTTGCCATTGCTTTAAAGATTACTGTTCCTTAACGTTTATTTTAATTTTACAGCGCTCAATACCAAAGTAGAGCTAAATATTATAGTAAAAGTTGAAATATGATTCAGGAACATTTGGTTGGCTCAGCTGGGTGTAGTCTGTTATGAGTTGCTCAAAAAGACTGAAACCATCACGGGAGATCACTATCAACTACAATTGATACGTTTGAGCCGAGCTTTAAAGAAAATACGGCCGCTAAAAAACGGCACGAGAAAGTGATTTTCTAACATGATAACACTAAGCCATATATTGCAAAACGAGAGAAAACTTACTTGGAAATGAGAAGTCCTACCCCAACCGCCGTATTGCCCAGACATTTTCCCATCCGATTTTCACTTGCTCCGACCGATGGCCTGGCAGAGCAGCACTTTCTTTCTTGTGAAGATGTTAAAAAAATGGGTCGATTCGTGGTTAGTCTCAAAAGACTTGTCGTTTTTCTGTTGTGGAAATCAAATACTGCCAGTAAGTTGGGAAAAAAGTATATATATATATATATAAGAAAAATTAAGGCAGACACGTTATTTCATGGTAAATAGGAAGTATGTCCTATTTCAGGCGAATCATCATCAGCTTCCGTCTTTATTGTACAAAGGATTTTACACGATTTTCTAGCAACTCGTAATTATATTTTTTCTTCTCGAGTTGATTTTATTTAATTTATTCACTATTATGAAAAGCGGCATTTTTTTTTTATTAAAATTATTATTGATCTGGGGGTTTTTCCTTATAAAGTATACAGTCAGACTGTTAAGTGCCCCACGTGATGCATGCTTGGGCGATCATGTCCCTTTTGATTCATGACTGACTAGGCAGAAGACTCTCTCACAGAAGGTTGCCATTGCTTTCTGTGATGGCCTGGTTGCCAGCCAAAGCTAAAGAATCCAGTCTGTCCTGCTCTTCAACCCATAGCTGGAAGGAGAAGAGATGGATTAATGTGTTTCCCAATGGTATTTCCGCGTAAGTGAATGGAACGAATTTGACTGTAATTTGAACTCAGCTCTCCGATTTTTATACCGAGCCGATAACCACAACGCACATCCGGAAGCACATATAATATCTCCCTATTTGACCTTATATAAGCGCAATCAAAACACCTATGATGGATTTATTGTTCTTAAACCCTTTTATTCATGAGGTCGTTTTCTCTTTCTGCTTCCTCTGTATGTTTTTTATTAACGTTCTCCAATACAGGGACCAAGAGCCACCCAAGTTAGGGGGTTTGTCTGTGGTTTTGTATTAGCGTAAGAAAGGGCAAAAAGTGAAGTTCTTTGGGTTATGCAGGTAAGATAACAGCTAAGTCTAAACATAAAAAGTTCATGTTTAATTTTGATTTGGTTTGTTTTGATTTATGGGGTTTCAACTTCAAAAGGTTATTTAATGCCAATACGATTTTTACAATAGATTCATATTAATATTTGTAAAAAAAACCGTTTATAGATCAGGTTTCATTGACGTATTTGTGTAAAGAGGGTTATGTTGAGAGTCAAATGTATTGCTGGTAATATTATTTTCCTTCAAAAATATATTTCTGGTAATTGGAGTAGATATATCTATCTATCGCCCGGTTCACACTCCACCCATGTCTATTGAACAAGTTAAGAGGCTCATCCCTTGTTCCCTGTTTAGGATGTGGTTTCCAGCTTTCTCTTTTCCAATCTTCTCACTTTGTTTTTTTTTTTCAATTGGAGTAGATAGATCTATCTATCGCCCGATTCACACTCCACCCACGTCTATTGAACAGGTTAAGAGGCTCATCCCTTGTTCCCTGCTTAGGATGTGGTTTCCGGCTTTCTCTTTACCAGTCTTCTCACTTTGTTTTTTTTTTTTAATCGGAGTAGATAGATCTATCTATCGCCCGGTTCACACTCCACCCACGTCTATTGAACAGATTAAGAGGCTCATCCATTGTTCCCTGCTTAGGATGTGGTTTCCGGCTTTATCTTCTACAATCTTTTTACTATTACGTAGCCCCCTGCACATCAGTGGCGTTACCGCCTTGCTCGGGGTGATACGATTAAAAAAATGTTTTAACTTCAATTTTCTTCAATAATATATTACTGGAATTTTTCTTCGCCAAATTGCTGGAATTTTTACAATAAAAATATATTTTTATAGTTTCATAGTATTTTGACTCCAGTTTAGTGGCTAATTAGTTGCCATTAGTAGGAATCCTAACAGGTGATACTACTCCAGGTTAGGGTTGACATGGGAACTACAACAATTCGATGGTGGTTCCTCAAAATCACCCAATCAAAGGCCTTGTTGCCGGGTGTAGGTGTCATTGCATCATAGAATAACATTTTCAGACGGGATGTGGCTTCCCTCTGTCTGTTCTACAAATATTTTCATGGCTTTTGCTCCGAGGAACTTAAGTCATTGGTGCCCCTGTCACATGAGTTTACTCGTGCAACCAGACTGGCAACTGGGTCCCATCCATTAACAATTAGGTCAACCAAATTCAGCCGACACTTCTACTCCATCAGCTTCTTTTCTCGCATTTCCAGCCTGGGGAACTTTATTCTATATTCTTGCTCTCCTGACGGCTACAACCTCCAGCAATTTAAATGCAATGTCAATTCCCATCTCTCAACCACTTGACTCCAGTTCTTTCTACATCAACCTGTATATCCTTTCCTTTCTCTCTACCTTTGCAACTGTCTTCCCACCTGTATTCCCATCCTTTTCTTGCTCCTTTCTCTGACACCTCCTGTAACTGGTTCGTCTTTCTCTTTACTCTTCTATTTAATCTTTCTCTCTTATGTAGCCCCCTGCGCATCAGTGGCGTTACCGCCTTGCTTGGGGTGAAACGATTGAAAAAAAACATAGACATTATTATGTAGAAATAAACTAATACCTTTAAAATAAAGTCATGTCAAACCTTGTATATTAATGATCGACAAGAATAACAAAAACTTATGGTGATGAAAGAAAGGAATAGAGATTAGTGGGAAGTGATCTATAACTCTAACTGCGTGTGTCTGCGGAATCAATTTGACGATTTAATCAGCAGGAAATATGCTCAAATGTTAGATGCACATATTGTTTAAGTTAGGATTTTGCATATACCAGGAAATGGACATCCTACACGTTTGTCCCGGGGCAAAAAGTCTATAAGTTCAAATATTTTTATACACCCTTGATGTTTTCCTGACGAATGTGACCTTGTTCAACTCATTAAAAAGATAAAAATGTTCGTTGTTGAACATACCGACATTCCAAAAAGCCATCTGGAGAGAATTTGGACTATGATGCATACACAGATATTTACTTACTATGTATGTGATGATGAACTATATATGGATGGTGCATTATGAAGATTTTAAAACACACACACACACACACACACACACACACACACACACACACACACACACACATATATATATATATATATATATACTTATTTATAAATGGAACTTTGTCTGTCTGTGTGTGTATCCGTTACCTATAGACTCCGAAACGGCTGAACCGATTTTCTTGAAAATTTACACAGTTGTACTATAAACGTTTGCGAGTGTTCTTAGCTAGGTTTTGTGTCGAGATACCCCCGAAAATATCGAAAATCGATTATCGAAAAAACCAGGTTATAGAAGAAGTGGTCCGATTTTAATCAAATTTGATGCACTCATAGACAAAAATATAAGAAACGATATTCAGAAGTTTCAAGGTTGCAGTTCTTACAATAGAGCAGAATATCGATAACATATATATATATATATATATATATATATATATAAAAGGCAAGATGTTTATGTGTGTCTGTTTATCTTTCTGTATGTCCTTTATAAAAATCCACAATTTTTATCCGATTCTCACCAAACTTCACACAAATATTTTTTAGGCTGAGTCTGAGCTCCAGGACTATGGATTAGTTTTAAAGCTTTCATTACACCCGAGCAACGCCGGGCTATACTGGTAGTATATATATATATGCGCACGTGTGTGTGGGGGTGTAAAATATTTACACCATACATATATATACATATACAGGGGGTTGACAAAATAATGGAAACACTTAGTACCATGATAGCATAATTTGGAAAATTTGATGGAACTGTTAAAAACTATTTTTATGTTTGTTGATTTAATATAAGTAGAGCTTCAATGTTTTGCGAAAATTGTTTTCTTTTGTTTCTTTCTTTTACAGTTATTATTTAAATAAGTTTATTAAAATCAACATTCAGGACTGTTTAAGAACTTTCAGGAATCATTTTCATTCTATATTTCAGGAACTGTTTTCGGACGGAAATGTCACCTGTCAGGATGATAATGTACCCATTCATACTGCTAAACTTGTAACTGAATGGTACGAGGAACATTCTAGTGAAGTAGAACATCTTATCTGGCCACCAAAGTTCGCAGATCTTAAAATTATTAAACTTTAATGGTTGGATAACATTCACCATCATTAAAAGAATTGGAGACCGGTTTAGCTAAAAAATGGATAAAGTCCCTTTGGAAAGAATTCAAAATATGTAGAAGTCAATCACATGCAAAACTCGAGATGCAATTACTGCCAAAAGTGGTCCTAACCCATATTGAAATAAAAATTGCTTGGACTATATATATATATATATATATATATATATATATATATATATATATATCGACTTTGTCTCACTGCAAATTTTTTCGTGGTCGAGTGGTTAAAACGTGTCCAATCAAAAAACAATTCGTTACCTTTTTTCTAAGAGTTAAAATCAGGTCGCATAAGGTCAATGCCACCGCTTAAATGTTGGGAAAAATTTTAACAAATTGTTTTCTAAAATTGCGTAAAAAATATTTTTATGACTAGTTACCAATCATTGCCTGATGAAATAAAAGTCATAGCAATGAAACATGAAAGTTATCGTCTAGCGACGTAAAATGTTTTTATTATAGTCAGTTATAATAAAATGTATATTAATATATTGTGTCTGGTGGCACAAATATAATAATGAACATAATAATGAATGTATATAAAAGATAATAATAATAATAATGATAATAATAATAATAAAAAATGACATGAAAGAAATGACATGATACCGCTTGAACAAAAAGGGTGCAAACGTGGCTGTTATGGCTGTAAAGACCAATTGCTAATTAACAAAATGATCCTGGAAAACTGCTACAAGACAAAGAAAAATCTTAGTACTGCCTGGATAGACTACCGAAAGGCATTCGATAGTGTGCCACATGAATGGATTTTAAAGACTTTAAATATATACAAGATATCGCCCGTCATCATCAATTTCATCAAACAGTGCATGTCTATATGGAAAACAACCCTTTACCTCAATCATATAAATGGAACCTATAAGTCTGATGAAATAAACATCAAAAGAGGTATATTTCAAGGTGATTCTTTATCTCCCTTACTATTCTGCATATCATTAATAGCACTAACCAGTCAACTTAATAAGACAGAATGTGGTTATAAAATAGGCCAAAAGAAAATAAGCCATCTATTTTACATGGATGACTTAAAGTTATATGCTAAGAATGATAATGAGCTGGAAGGTCTTCTGCAAACTGTAAAATGCTTCAGCGAAGACATTGGAATGAAATTTAATTTGAATAAATGTGCTAAAGCTACAGTTTTACGTGGATCAATACAAGAAACATCCTCAATTAGCCTAGACCCTGCTGTAACAATAAAAGAATTGAAACCAGAAGAAGCTTATAAATACCTAGGTGTAAATGAGAGCGAAAACATTCACCATAAAAAAAATGAAAGAAATAGTGCGTAAAGAGTACTATAGAAGGCTACGAATGATATTAAAAACTGAATTAAATTCACAGAATAGAGTTATGGCCATTAATAGCCTTGCAATCCCAGTTGTCCAATATAGCTTCAACATCTTAAACTGGACTCTAAACGACATCAGGCGAATGGATGCTAAAACAAGAAAGCTTCTTTCTAAGCATAGGATGCACCACCCAAAGGCTGATGTAGACCGTCTATACATACCCCGTAAAGAAGGTGGAAGGGGTCTTATTCAGCTGGAATTGTCATACAAGACAACAACTATTGGCTTACTAACATACATAGAAACAACAAAGGATTGGATGATACAATTAGTAAGGCAACATGAAGAAAGAAAGAAAAAATATTCAATAATAAAAGAAGGCAGTAAATACAAACAAGAATTACAGTTAGTAGATTCTGTAGAAAAGCAAAACAGTAGCCAAGAACCAACTATTGCGGCAAAAAATATGAAAATGAAAGCCAAAGATAAAGCTCTTGAAAAGATGAAACAGCGCTGGCAAGACAAACCTCTGCATGGCCAATATCCAGTACGTGCCAATAAATCCAATGTTGACAAAGTTAATACTCATCGATGGTTACGTGCATCTGGATTAAAGTCTGAAACTGAAGGATTTATACTTGCAGCACAAGACCAAAGTCTTTTCACGAGAAACTTTCAGGCAAATATTATGCATAATAATATGGATCCAAAATGCAGGTTTTGTAATAAACACCAAGAAACAATAGACCACCTAATCTCAGGCTGTTCTGTGCTTGCCCCAAACGAATATAAAAATCGCCACGATAGAGTTGGGCAATATTTACATTGGGCAATGTGCAAACATTATGGAAAAGCTGTAAACAAACACTGGTATGAACATCATCCAGCACCGGTAACAGAAATAGAAGATGTAACCATTCTATGGGATTACACCATCTACACAGACAGAAAAATTGAAGCAAACAGGCCAGACATTATTGTTAAAAACCAGAAGGAGAAAACTTGTCTATTAATTGATATGGCGTGTCCAGCGGATTGTAACATAGCAACCAAGGAATTTGAAAAACTGTCAAAATATAAAGACCTGGAAATTGAAATATAAAAAATGTGGAAATTGAAAACAAGAGTTGTACCAGTGATAGTAGGTGCACTTGGAATGATAAAAAATGGAACAAAACAACACATTGAAAGAATCCCTGGAAACCCCAGCTTAAGAGATATACAAAAAATTGTCTTATTAAGTACAGCCCACACACTAAGGAAAACGTTATCTATGTACTGCTGGGGATGATAGGGAAGATAGAAAAACATGAAATGGAGTCATAACAACACGCCACTACCTGCCTTAGGTCTCCCCGCAGACTTGGTTGGTAGTGAGACCAATGCAGAAATCGAAATATGATGAAAAATGACATAATAATAATAATAAATCTATACTTTAAACAAAATGTTTACAACTTCTCACACTTTTCACCTATAAAATTATATTTGATGAGCTGTGATACAGCGAAACAGATCGCTCTGCGAATGATTATAAAATTATATATATATATATATATATATATATATATATATATTAACAATTATAAGTTAGAACGTACAAATTATAATTTACAATAATTTACTACAAAAGTTTATATTTTGCTTCGACATCGAAAAAACAATGTCTCATCAGGCACTATCTTCGTTCTTTATTCACTTGGAGATATATATATATATATATATATATATATATATATGGGACAAAGAGTTTGGGGCTACCCTGTATTTCTTTAAAAACAGCATAAATTAAGATTTTTTTAATTTTTTTAAAGTAAAAGATAGACTGGATGTAAGTGTGTATATTTCTTTTTATTTCTACGCAAAATAAATACTTAACTATAAGAATATTATTTTTAAAGAACAGCATCATATTTTGTCTTGTCAATAAAATAACCACTTAACTTAATTACTGCTTTATAAATTCTTGGCATTCTCTCGAAGAGCTTTTTACAGCAAGTAATTGGCAAACATTCCCAGGCATTCTTCAAGCAGCGAAAAATCTCTCTCTCACTTTTTGGTTATTCTCTTTGAACACATTGCTATCCAATTCATCTAATACCAATCCAGCGTGGTTATTCTCTTTGAACACATTGCTATCCAATTCATCTAATACCAATCCAGCGTGGTTATTCTCTTTGAACACATTGCTATCCAATTCATCTAATATCAATCCAGCGTGGTTATTCTCTTTGAACACATTGCTATCCAATTCATCTAATACCAATCCAGCATGGTTATTCTCTTTGAACACATTGCTATCCAATTCATCTAATACCAATCCAGCGTGGTTATTCTCTTTGAACACATTGCTATCCAATTCATCTAATATCAATCCAGCGTGGTTATTCTCTTTGAACACATTGCTATCCAATTCATCTAATACCAATCCAGCATGGTTATTCTCTTTGAACACATTGCTATCCAATTCATCTAATACCAATCCAGCATGGTTATTCTCTTTGAACACATTGCTATCCAATTCATCTAATACCAATCCAGCATGGTTATTCTCTTTGAACACATTGCTATCCAATTCATCTAATACCAATCCAGCATGGTTATTCTCTTTGAACACATTGCTATCCAATTCATCTAATACCAATCCAGCGTGGTTATTCTCTTTGAACAGATTGCTATCCAATTCATCTAATACCAATCCAGCGTGGTTATTCTCTTTAAACACATTGCTATCCAATTCATCTAATATCAATCCAGCGTGGTTATTCTCTTTGAACACATTGCTATCCAATTCATCTAATACCAATCCAGCGTGGTTATTCTCTTTAAACACTCCTATCCAATTCATCTAATACCAATCCAGCGAAAGAGAGGTCAGGAGATTGTGAGTCATAATTTTAAAAATGTTGTTCTTTTTTTCACTTGACGTAATTTAAAAAGTTATTTTTGAATCATTGTCTTCTTGAGAGAGTGCTTTTCTAATTATGATTATAGTAAATTGAATATTTTTCCATAATTCCTTTGATCAAATTTCCAAATTTCTCTCTCCAAGACACTTCGAAACCATGAAACCATCCCCACAGTGATCGATTCCGACTTGGCAGTACAGATACAATCACTTTCTCACTGGCGCAATGTGGTTTCCCTGTGTCTCTTCTACAAATGCTTTCACGACTTCTGCTCTCATGAACTTAGCCTTTGGTGATCCCTATGTATAAATTTAGCAAGATTAGCAACTAGGTCTCACTCTTTTACTGTGAAACCAATAAAATGTAAACCGAAATTCTACTCCAACAGCTTCTTTTCTCGCACTTCCCGCCTGTGGAATTTCCTTCCGTTTACTCGCTTCCCGGACAGCAACAATCTCCAAGAATTTAAATGTAAAGTCATCAATCATCTCCCATCTCACTGAGTTGCATCACCCCTGTCTGTCTGTCTGTCTGTCTGTCTGTATCTCTCTCTCTCTCTCTCTCTCATGCTCCTTTCTCTGTCTACACCACTCTCATCAGTATTCTCATTCTTCTTTTACCCAGTCTCTGTCACCCCCTATAACCTGTCACTCTTTCTCATAACTTTGTTCCTATGTAACTCTTTTCGCACCAATGACAGTAAACTGCCTTGCTTGGGGCGATATTATTAAAAAAAACTGTTTGAACTATACATTCATGATTCCAGAAAGGTTAAATTTGAGTCTTGCGTCCACAATAAGTTTTGACACTTTTTCAATGTACAGTTTTTTTGATGTTTTGCCCATAACTGTCATTTCTATTTATTCATCTGATTAACAAACGTTTCCTGATGTTTATGACGCCTGCTGAATCCCGATGATTCGACTTTTCACATTTGAGAGCCACACTGATTACTGTTGAGATGAATTATGTTTAGCTGTCAGCTCTGGAGCAGTTTCTATTACTTTTCTTTTCGTCTCAGTAATTGTCGGAAATTTACAGATGTAACGGGTCTCCTGATTGGCCGAAGTTGAATTTTGTTTTCGTTTTCAGCAGGCAAACCTCGTTTCGAATCCAATATGTCAGCCCGCTGTTGTCGAGCACGTTTTTTTAGACAACGGGGCCCAAATTGGCGCCCACTTGTCTCGCTATATCGAGACCATCTTACCAATTCGTTGTAATCTTTTAGGCTAATGCCACAACTTTGTAACAGAGAAAATCTCTTGTTACCCTTCTTACCTTAAAAAGGATACCCTATGGGCAAAGCCTTGCCTTCCTAGAGAAAAATTCTCTAAGCACTATCATCTTATACCAAGATAAGAAACTGTGAAAGAAGCTGACCCAGAAGAAAGTTCCTGTACGTCGCGGATCGCAGTTCCTTGTGTCTTTTTCATCCCACTCCTAGACGGAGGATACTATACCAAGCTAAGCAGAGAAAAGAGACTATACCAAGCTACACAGTAGCAGCAAAATTCAGCATATTTTTGCAAGACAAATAAATTGTTTTTCCTATACCAGGTATGTCTTGTTATGTCTGATAATTTCCATTCACTGCTTAAGCGCTAAGCTATGTGAATATATTTCTCGCATAATCAAGTGTTTTTTTTTTCAGCATTGCTTCTCATTCTTTGTACTCCAGCTCTTTTTCTGTTAACATTTGCACCAGTTTCCATCTATCTTATCTGAATATTGCACCCGATGTCTAGAAATTTTCAAATTATTGACGGTTTGTCTTTGGGATTAACTTTCTTTGAATACAATTTAAGTTTGTGCCATCGCCTCAATGCCAATTTCTTCAAAATGAAAAAATGTATTTTTTTAATGTTATAAAAGTACAGTCTTTCTTTTCCTTCAGCTACATATGTTTTTTTTATGTCGTGGACCCAGTTAAGAGTCCGACAAGAAAATAATACAACAACCAAAATAGGAAATAACGAATATATATTAACACAGCAAAATACAATACGTGGCACTTTGTTAGTAGAACGAATAAATACGGGTTAGGTAGTAATACTATAATTCTAAACCCCCAATGGTAGTACGTTAACAGTCTTGGCTATCTCTGCCTATCGCTCTCCGCTGATCTGCAGATGCTGATCTCCTGCGGATCTCTCACTCTCTGAGCTCTCTGATCTATTGATCTGCTCTCCTCTTGTGAGGGGAAGTATATGTAGTTGTAGGAAGAGTTCAAGCTATTGAATGGGTGATACCATCATGACAGTTTACAACATTAGTCAGTATTGAGTTAACTTTTAAAAACTGTTTTAACATTTAGGTACAAATTTGCACGAGATACTAGATTAGCAGCTAGGTCCCACCCTTTTACAGTTAAACCGATAAAATGTAATTTCTACTCCAATAGCTTATTTTCTCGCACTTCCCGCCTGTGGAATTCCCTTCCACATACTAGCTACCCCGACAGCTACAATCTCCAGGAGTTTAAATGTAAGGTCAACACACTAACTCGCATCTATTCTCTCAAACACTCTTCCTATTTACATCCTTACCCATCTATTTCCCTCATTCTGACATTTCCTAAATCTAACCACTTTTCTCACCACATTCCCCTTTGTAACCCCCTGCGCAATAGTGGCAGTGGAATGTCTTGCTTGGGGTGAAACGATTAAAAAAATATTGATTTTAGTAACCTCAGAAAGTCTGCTGAGAGTTTTAATGGTGAAAGGAAAATATATGTCTAATAAAAATATTCATACAACAACCAAAATAGGAAATAATTTTCGTCTCAATAATCAAGTGTTTATTTTTTTCAGCATCGCTTCTCATTTTTTGTACTATCGCTATTTCTATAGAAAATGTACAGACGAACTGCATTCCTTGAGTCCACAAGTTCTAACCTTCCCGGCTAAGACCTCCACCATACTGCGGACATCATGACGAACCGTCATCATTCCTTTAGTATTCCACCTGTGAGATGCAAGCTCTTCGAGTAGCATCTTCTCATGAACCTCTACTTTCAGGAACCGACTCCCAAAAAGATGCTTCCTCGACTAAAGTCCAAGTCTAGAGTCAACCATCATCTTGCGCAGATATCCGCGTGATCAGTGTCTTTTACTCTATAACACGCTACTTCAAGTGGCTCTTGGGCAAGGCAAGAGCAAAGTTGAATGATGTGTGGTTGGTGTAATAGATAACGGCTCGAAATTTGTAATTGCAGTGCCGAGATCCTATTCCAGTTGGGTTTGTTATATTCACTTTAACACAAATATCTTTGGGAACGATGTGAATCTACCTCTTTCACCTTCGCTATGGATTAATTAGTAAAAATTTTAGCACTAAACCATTATTATTAAAAACAAATCCTTAGAATCTAAAATTTTTTTCTCTCTGCAAAATCTGCAAAAGGACGATAAACCGTAAAAGAAGAATCAATCAATCGAAAAATATTCTTACAATGTAAAAATATTTTCTGACTTTAAATGACCTGCAAGGGGTTGATAAGTCGTAGAAAAGGAATCAATCAATAAAAATATCTCTTCAAATAATAGCTTAGGAAGCAAACCTAAATATTCGTCTTCGTTTGTTGTGTCCCTTCAGAACGTAGGCGATCTTGGACTTCCACTTGGCCCTGTCACGTGTCACTCTCAATATTTCCCTCTTGTCATCTCTCCCAAACCCCACTTTGCAATCCATTTGCTTAGGCCTATCAATTAGGTCTCGCGATGCTTTCTTTTGTCTTTCTTTTCTACTATCCGTCATGTAAGTATTCAATTCTCTAGGCCTTCTTTCCTCATTACGTGTCCCAGGAACCTCAGCTGTCTCTTCCTCATATTAAATATGAGTTTTTCTCCTCACTTCTATTCTCTCCACCACCTCGTTGTTAGTCAAGTGCTCAGGCCATGGTATCCTTAGCATCCTTTTGGTGAATCTCGAAACAGTTTTAGATTCCGTTTTAATAACCATAAACTAAGCATACGCCAAAAACAACCCTTATTCACCCATAGCTGAACACTTCAACCAACCAGGACAGACATTAGAAAACTGAAAATGTTTACTGATAGATTCAGATTTTAGTTCCACATACTCACGCAGAAAGAAAGAAAAAAACTGGATTTTAAAATTAAATACATATAGGCTAGGGTTAAATAGGGACTTAGGAGTTTTGAATCTTCATAAATATTTCAATAATTAAACATTTTTTAGATACACATTTTTAGATACACTTAAAATTTTTTCTTTAAAACAACATTTAAAAGTATTATTACAGTTAGGTTTACGTTTAAAAATATTCAAACTCTATTGCTTTCTACATCACGCGACGGACGCTTCTTGCGACGGACGATTCTAGTTTAAATTTTAAAATCATTTGTTTCTGATGAAAGGCCGAGGCCGGTAGGAAATGTCAAATATATATATATAATAATAGAAATAAATAAATAAATACTGTCAAAAAATACATTTTTAACTTACAACGTTTTAGTAGTTTTTCCTATATATATATATATATATATATATATATATATATATATATGAAGCAAGTGGATATGTCTAGCCACACTGATGAGCTGTGATGCAGCGAAACGGGCTTGTATGTGGATGACTAATATATATATATATATATATATTATCGATTTTCTGCACTGTTGTAAGAACTGCAACCTTGAAACTTCTGAATATCATTTCTTATGTCTTTGTCTATGAGTGTATCAAATTTGATTTTTTCGATTATCGATTTTCGATATTTATCGGAGGTACCGCGACACAAAACCTAGCTAAGAACACTCGCAGACACTTATAGTACAACTGTGTAAATTTTCAAGAAAACCGGTTCAGCCGTTTCGGAGTCTATAGGTAACGGACACACACACACATACACACAGACACAGTTCCATTTATAAATAAGTTTAGATTAAGATAGATATATTTATTGATTTCATTTTATGAGCAATTTTGATTTTTTCATTTTTTTCTGTCTTTCTGTCTGTCAGTTACTTAGCGTACGTACCGAGCACCTCGATATGGGATAATGGTTAGCAAACTTGTTTCGCAAGAACCTGTTACAACTGAGGAGTGAATTCGATCCTCACTAAGTACCCCATACTTTCGGCCTTACTCGGTGGCGTTTAGAAATTCAACCGTCTGTGTGTCTGTATGTGTGTGTGTGTGTGTGCTAATCTACTTTGTTCAATGTTAGTTTTTTTTTTATTTCATGATGAAAAGAAGATGTTATTTGGTTGATCTTGAGAATTTTTGAGATGGAAGCCAGAAGTGGTAAATAACTAAAAAGAAAAGAAATGAAAAAAAAAAAAAATAACAGATTTCCGAGCTTATGGAAATTTCTGTCATTTTACAGCTGAGCAAATAAAATTGACTTTCGGCTGGCCGGAATCTCTTCCTTTTTGCCCCCCCCCCCCAGTTCAGGTTTTCATTCCTTAGAAGCAGTGAAAGGCTCAGTAGGCATGCAAACAATTACGCGGATCAACATGTTTTGTTATTTTTATTAAACTCATGCCACCAGTGGGTGGTGAAGGGGTATCTAGGATCGGATTAAAAGGTGTCGGAGAATTGAATAAAGAAGGAGAAGATGCTTGGGATTCAAAGAACTGGAAAATAGCAAGAGATGAGTACCAAATTTTAGTTTGTAGGGAAAGAACTGAAAAGGCGCAAGGTTCAAAGTCGTATTCTGAACTAATCTTTCGTAATATAATGGAGAGGTACTATTTGAGAAATGGATCTCCAGGAATCAGAAATGAATCACCATTTTCCATGTAATTTAAATCCAAGAAGAAGGTTTTACTCAGCTTTTCTCAGAGTAGTTTGTCGATTGACTGATTTGAAACGACTACATCGTGGATATCGGCTCGGAACGACAAATCGACGAGCCCGAGTTCGAATTCCAGTCAAATTCGTTGCATTCACATACGCGCAAATACCCTTGGAAAAGATATTAATCCATCTCTTCATTCCAGCTAGGAAACAAACAACAGGACAGATTGGGTTCTATAGCCTTGGTTGGAAACCAGTTTACCGCAGAAAGTAATGACAATCTTCTGCGAGAATATCACCTCTCCAGTCAGTCATGTCTCTTTCGACACATGAAAACCCAAAGACGTACCACGTATGGAACTTAACTGACTAACTGACATTGAATCTATAATTGCATCTACGGCTAGGAAGGTAGGGTCAGAAATTTTTCTCGTCAGAATCCAGTTTACACATTTATAAATTTAATATTCGTCCGTGCATTGAATACTAGTTGAGTGCTCCTGATATTCATTTTGAGGTTCTCGAAAAAAATCCTGAAGTGCATCTACAATATAAACGACCCTTACCCGGCAGCTCGGCTTCAGTCTTTCTCACCTACGTGATGTGGCTCCCCTCTGTCTTTTCTACAAGTATTTTCATGGCTACTGCTCTGACGAGCTTCATTCCATGGTGACTCGACCACATGTATTTACACGTGCTACTAAATTGGCCTTGTTTCCTACACTACCCGATGATCCTTGGTATGACAATAAAGTACATCCGGCAGCAAGGCGTCTGATTAGGAGGTTGTGAGGAGCATGGAACCACCTCTTAATTGCTGTTGTTCTCAGGTCTACCCTGACATGGGTTGGTAGCACCTGTTAGGGTCCCAGCTAATTATAAATAGTTAACCTATCCCAAACTGGGGTCAAAACACTATGAAAGTATAAAAATACACTTTTATAAAAATATATACATAAAAATAGACTTTTATAGAAAAATATCCATTTTTGAAGGAAAAAATATTACCAACAATACATTTTTGAAGAAAAAATTACCATAACACATTTTTGAGGGAAAAAAATTATTCTCAGCACAAGATTTTTGAATACAAAACTAGAAGACATTTTCAGTTTTCTAAAATAAACAAGAATAAAAACAAAAAAGTTTCATTAAAATCTGACTAAATTAACCTTCTCACTATAACCGAACATCAAAAAATACCTTAAAAATGCATCTTTTTGGCATTAAATAACCCACAGAGGTTGATATGCCGTTAAACAAAACTCAAATTCAAAAACTCAAAAATGACCGCCTATACAATTTTCAAGTAAAATAACCAGAAAATTCAATGTATGTGTAGTTGAAGACATGCAACTGTATTAAAATATTTTTAGCTGAAGCCATAAAATAGCGTTCAAGATATTTAAATTTCTACATTAATTAACCCATAGAGGTTGATATGCCGCTAAACAAAATCAACTAGAATATAACTTTCAAAACATGCACTAGGTGAACTTAAATATGTGTCAGTTTTTATATGAGAGGAATGCCGTCTACATAATGGCGGATCACCAAAGATTTGCACAGTTCTCTGGAACAGTTCTCAATTATCAGAAATTATTATTGACCTACACTTCCTTAATGAGATGGAATGATACTGTCTGAGAAATGGATCTTCAGTAATCAAATATCTTTTATCGAGTTTCGCCTGATAAAGGTGATTACATCATTTCCGTTAGCGATAGTTAGCAGAGATATGACAAAAGTAAAATTGATAGATAAAGAATTTCATAAATGTGACACTGTTTCCATGACAAAGGTTCAGATGAGTTCTAGTCTATAATTCTACTACTTCAGACCTTTACTACTAAGGCACGCAATGCTACTTGCACGGGGTTGAATCACCGCTTCAGGCCTTTACTACTAAGGCATACAATGCTACTTCTACGGGGTTGAATCACTCTCATTTCTCCCGTATTGCAAAGAAAAGAAGTTCCATTCAGAAACTTTCTCCCCTCCACAAACCGCTGCTTTGTGAAACAGGCTCCTTCGTGGACATTTCAATCATAATCCATTCGAGTTTGTCATTATCTTTTGGATCCTCGTAATGTTCACTTCTTACGACCTCCTCATTCATTATAACACACCACATTTATCATAAACATTTTCACCCAGACTATATCGTGAGTGGCTTTGGAGCCTCATACTCGCTGAAATTTGGTATAAAAAAGACAAATTGTCGTCTATAGAGAAAAGCAGAAGAGAAATACGGAAAATATAGAAGGAAAGAGAGAGAGAGAGAGAGAGAGAGAGAGAGAGAGAGAGAGGGGGGAGGGGGGGGGGAGAGAGAGAAAGAGAAAGGGGAAAAGAGAAAGTATAGTAGCAAAGAGACTAGAAAGTAATCTTGTGATACCAGGATATTGCTCAGGAGTCGAAAAAGTTATGAACATGGCTATTGAAGAAATTTTTTTAGTAGTTTCTGCGTTTGGAAAACAACTAATTTGAATAAGCGCTTTGAGAGTATTGTAGACCAGATCTCCCAGAAAACCATCATCGTTTAATATGTGGGGATTTTCTGAAAAGTTATTGAGTTGTGGGGAGTCATATTGACTCCATGTAACAAGTAGAGAATTTTCAGTGTGTGGAAGAAGAAAAAGAAAAAGGAGAACAACAAAAAGGAAACAAAAACCGCAAACCTCCATCAAATCAATGCCAACATCATCTCAGCGATTGCCAAGAGATGATTATTAAATGGAGAAAGAACAACTGCTATGAACTTGACAGCTCTTAAAATACAAAAAAAAAAAAAAAAAAAAAAAATGAACTCGTCAGCTCTAAAGATTAAAATCAGGGGAGATAAATCAGTATTTAAAATGATTTTGTCGACGTAATTTTGTATTTGACTTTAAAATGTAAGAATAAATTTTAGTAATAAAACTGGAAAAATAACCTGGAAATATCGGATCAAACCCCAAATCTAAACAGTTTGTGCCAGTCATATGACCAATCATCTCTGAAAATTTCATCCGAACACAACCAGCGTGTCCGGAGTATCTTGATCATGGACAGACAGACAAACATGTAAATAAACGCGACTACTACTACTGCCTTAAGACGTATGAAATAATAATAATAATAATAATAATAATAATAATAATAATAATAATAGGTAAAAAAAGAATTGAAGTGACAGTCCCCTCCCAGAATGGAAGAAGTCACACAGTTCTGGGAAAAGATATGGGCTTGCCCTAAAGAACATAGCAAGGAAGTACATTGGATTGCGCAAGAGATAGAACGAATAAAAAATAAACCAGAACAGACATGGGCTGGAAATACAGAAGATGATGTTAAATTTGGACTAAAAAAAGCACACAATTGGAAATTCCCAGGTATAGATAAAATTCCTAACTTTTGGCTATATTATTTAAATGCAGCACATAAAAAACTAGACAAAGAACTTCAAGAAATGGTTGATGATCCCACTAAAATTCCTGCATAGATGACCAAAGGAATTACATTTCTTCTACCCAAGAATGGTGACACAAACAACCCGAAAAACTACAGACCAATTACATGTCTTTCGACAACATATAAACTATTAACATTTATTTTAACAAAACAGACATATTTATTCTTAGAAAGAAATGGCATGATACCGCTTGAACAAAAAGGGTGTAAACGTGGCTGTTATGGATGTAAAGACCAATTGCTTATTAAGCAAAATGATCCTGGAAAACTGCTACAGTACAAAGAAAAATCTTAGTACTGCCTGGATAGATTATCGTAAGGCATTCGATAGTGTGCCACATTCCTGGATTTTAAAGACTTTAAATATATACAAGATAACACCCGTCATCATCAATTTCATCAAACAGTGCATGTCTATATGGAAGACAACCCTTTACCTCAATCATATGAATGGAACCTATAAGTCTGATGAAATAAACATCAAAAGAGGTATATGTCAAGGTAATTCTTTGTCTCCATTACTATTCTGCATATCATTAATAGTATTAACCAGTCAACTTAATAAGACAGAATGTGGTTATAAAATAGGCCAAAAGAAAATAAGCCATCTATTTTACATAAAGTTATATGCTAAGAATGATAATGAGCTGGAAGGTCTTCTGCAAACTGTAAAATGCTTCAGCAAAGACATTGGAATGAAATTCAATTTGAATAAATGTGCTAAAGCTACAGTTTTACGTGGATCAATACAAGAAACATCCTCAATTAGCTTAGACCCTGCTGTAACAATAACAGAATTGAAACCAGAAGAAGCTTATAAATACCTAGGTCTAAATGAGAGTGAAAACATTCACCATAAAAAATGAAAGAAATAGTGCGTAAAGAGTACTATAGAAGGCTACGAATGATATTAAAAACTGAATTGAATTCACAGAATAGAGTTATGGCCATTAATAGTCTTGCAATCCCAGTTGTCCAATATAGTTTCAACATCTTAAACTGGACTCTAAACGACATCAGGCGAATGGATTCTAAAGCAAGAAAGCTTCTTTTTAAGCATAAGATGCGTCATCCAAAGGTTGATGTAGACCGTCTATACATACCCCGTAAAGAAGGTGGAAGAGGTCTTATTCAGCTGGAATTGTCATACAAGACAACAACTATTGGCTTACTAACATACATAGAAACAACAAAGGATTGGATGATACAATTAGTAAGGCAACATGAAGAAAGAAAAAAAAATTCAATAATAAAAGAAGGCAGTAAATACAAACAAGATTTACAGTTATAGATTCTGTAAAAAGCAAAACAGAAGCCAAGAACCAACTATTGCGGCAAAAAATATGAAAATGAAAGCCAAAGATAAAGCTCTTGAACAGATGAAACAACGCTGGCAAGACAAACCTCTGCATGGCCAATATCCAGAACGTGCCAATAACTTCAATGTTGACAAAGTTAATACTCATCGATGGTTACGTGCATCTGGATTAAAGTCTGAAACTGAAGGCTTTATTCTTGCAGCACATGACCAAAGTCTTTTCACTAGAAACTTTCAGGCAAATATTATGCATAATAATATGGATCCAAAATGCAGGTTTTGTGATAAACACCAAGAAACAATATACCACCTAATCTCAGGCTGTTCTGTGCTTGCCCCAAATGAATATAAAAATCGCCACGATAGAGTTGGGCAATATTTACATTGAACAATGTGCAAACATTATGGAAAATCTGTAAACAAACACTGGTATGAACATCATCCAGCACCGGTTTCAGAAATAGAAGGTGTCACCATTCAATGGGATTACACCATCTACACAGACAGAAAAATTGAAGCAAACAGGCCAGATATTATTGTTAAAAACCAGAAAGAGAAAACTTGTCTATTAATTGATATGGTTTGTCCAGCGGATAGCAACCAAGGAATTTGAAAAACTGTCAAAATATAAAGACCTGGAAATTGAAATAGAAAAAATGTGGAAATTGAAAACAAGAGTTGTGCCAGTGATAGTAGGTGCACTTGGAATGATAAAAAATGGAACAAAACAACACATTGAAAGAATCCCTGGAAACCCCAGCTTAAGAGATATACAAAATTGTCTTATTAAGTACAGCCCATACACTAAGCAAAACTTTATCTATGTAACGCTGGGAATGACAGGGAAGATAGAAAAAAACATGAAATGGGGCCATAACAACACGCCACTACCTGCCTTAGGTTTCCTCGCAGACTTGGTTGGTAGTGAGACCAAAGCAGAAATCGAAATATGATGAAAAATGACATAATAATAATAATAATAATAATAGTAATAATAATAATAATAATAATACCTTGGAAAAGAAAAATAGAAAAAGAAATCGAACAACTTAGAAGTGAACTATCAGTACAGGATGAACTGAGTAGAGGAATAAATGTAAGAACTAGGAAAAGCAGAAGAGCCGAAAGAAAATACATTAGGAATGAAAATGAAGTCTTATCAAATAAAGAAAAAATAAAGCAAAAAATCCAACAGAAGGCTCAAAGAATAAGACGCTATGAAAAAAGAGCAAGATTTTACAGACAAAACAAGATTTTTCAGACTGATACAAAGAGATTTTTACAGGGAAATAGGTAAAAAAAGAATTGAAGTGACAGTACCACCCAGAATGGAAGAAGTCACACAGTTCTGGGAAAAGATATGGGCTTGCCCTAAAGAACATAGCAAGGAAGTACATTGGATTGCGCAAGAGATAGAACGAATCAAAAATAAACCAGAACAGACATGGGCTGGAATTACAGAAGATGATGTTAAATTTGCACTAAAAAAAGCACACAATTGGAAATTCCCAGGTATAGATAAAATTCCTAACTTTTGGCTATATTATTTAAATGCAGCACATAAAAAACTAGACAAAGAACTTCAAGAAATGGTTGACGATCCCACTAAAATTCCTGCATGGATGACCAAAGGAATTACATTTCTTCTACCCAAGAATGGTGACACAAACAACCCGAAAAACTACAGACCAATTACATGTCTTCCGACAACATATAAACTATTAACACCTGTTTTAACAAAACAGACATATTTATTCTTAGAAAGAAATGACATAATACCGCTTGAACAAAAAGGGTGCAAACGTGGCTGTTATGGTTGTAAAGACCAATTGCTAATTAACAAAATGATCCTGGAAAACTGCTACAGTACAAAGAAAAATCTTAGTACTGCCTGGATAGATTATCGAAAGGCATTCGATAGTGTGCCACATTCCTGGATTTTAAAGACTTTAAATATATACAAGATATCGCCCGTCATCATCAATTTCATCAAACAGTGCATGTCTATATTGAAAACAACCCTTTACCTCAATCATATAAATGGAACCTATAAGTGGAACCTATAAGTCTGATGAAATAAACATCAAAAGAGATATATTTCAAGGTGATTCTTTATCTCGCTTACTATTCTGCATATCATTAATAGCACTAACCAGTCAACTTAATAAGACAGAATGTGGTTATAAAATAGGCCAAAATAAAATAAGCCATCTATTTTACATGGATGACTTAAAGTTATATGCTAAGAACGATAATGAGCTGGAAGGTCTTCTGCAAACTGTAAAATGCTTCAGCGAAGACATTGGAATGAAATTTAATTTGAATAAATGTGCTAAAGCTACAGTTTTACGTGGATCAATACAAGAAACATCCTCAATTAGCTTAGACCCTGTTGTAAAACAATAAAAGAATTGAAACCAGAAGAAGCTTATAAATACCTAGGTGTAAATGAGAGCGAAAACATTCACCATAAAAAATGAAAGAAATAGTGCGTAAAGAGTACTATAGAAGGCTACGAATGATATTAAAAACTGAATTAAATTCACAGAACAGAGTTATGGCCATTAATAGCCTTGCAATCCCAGTTGTCCAATATAGCTTCAACATCTTAAACTGGATTCTAAACGACATCAGGCGAATGGATGCTAAAACAAGAAAGCTTCTTTCTAAGCATAAGATGCATCATCCAAAGGCTGATGTAGACCATCTATACATACCCCGTAAAGAAGGTGGAAGAGGTCTTATTCAGCTAGAATTATCATACAAGACAACAACTATTGGCTTACTAACATACATAGAAACAACAAAGAATTGGATGATACAATTAGTAAGGCAACATGAAGAAAGAAAGAAAAAATATTCAATAATAAAAGAAGGCAGTAAATACAAACAAGATTTACAGTTATAGATTCTGTAAAAAGCAAAACAGAAGCCAAGAACCAACTATTACGGCAAAAAATATGAAAATGAAATCCAAAGATAAAGCTCTTGAACAGATGAAACAGCGCTGGCAAGACAAACCTCTGCATGGCCAATATCCAGTACGTGCCAATAAATCCAATGTTGACAAAGTTAATACTCATCGATGGTTACGTGCATCTGGATTAAAGTCTGAAACTGAAGGCTTTATTCTTGCAGCACAAGACCAAAGTCTTTTCACTAGAAACTTTCAGGCAAATATTATGCATAATAATATGGATCCAAAATGCAGGTTTTGTGATAAACACCAAGAAACAATAGACCTCCTAATCTCAGGCTGTTCTGTGCTTGCCCCAAATGAATATAAAAATCGCCACGATAGCGTTGGGCAATATTTACATTGGGCAATGTGCAAACATTATGGAAAAGCTGTAAACAAACACTGGTATGAACATCACCCAGCACCGGTTACAGAAATAAAAGATGTAACCATTCTATGGGATTACACCATCTACACAGACAGAAAAATTGAAGCAAACAGGCCAGACATTATTGTTAAAAACCAGAAGGAGAAAACTTGTCTATTAATTGATATGGCTTGTCCAGCGGATTGTAACATAGCAATCAAGGAATTTGAAAAACTGTCAAAATATAAAGACCTGGAAATTGAAATAGAAAAAATGTGGAAATTGAAAACAAGAGTCGTGCCAGTGATAGTAGGTGCACTTGGAATGATAAAAAATGGAACAAAACAACACATTGAAAGAATCCCTGGAAACCCCAGCTTAAGAGATATACAAAAAATTGTCTTATTAAGTACAGCCCGCACACTAAGCAAAACTTTATCTATGTAATGCTAGGGGATGATAGGGAAGATAGAAAAACATGAAATGGAGTCATAACAACACGCCACTACCTGCCTTAGGTCTCCCCGCAGACTTGGTTGGTAGTGAGACCAAAGCAGAAATCGAAATATGATGAAAAATGACATAATAATAATAATAATAATAATAATAATAATAATAATAATAATAATTATTATTATTATTATTATTGCCAAAATAAAAAGACCTGGAAAGTGAAAAAGAAAAATGTTGAAATTGAAAACAAATATCGTGCCAGTGATAGTAGGTGCACTTGGAATGATAAAAAAATGAAAAAAAAAATCACACATTGAAAGAATCTCTGGAAACCCCAGTTTAAGAGATATACAAAAAATGTTTTAAGTACAGCTCACACACTAAGGAGAACTTTGTCTATGTAACGCTAGGGATGTTATGGAGACATGAAAAAACATGAAATGGAGCCATAACAACACACCACGACCTGCCTTAGGTTATCCTGCAGACTTGGTAGGGAGTGTGACCATAGCAGAAATCGATTTATAATGAAAAATGACACAATAATAATAATAATTTATATAAAAATAGAAAATAATTTCTCATACTAATCCTACTCCTAATAATATCAGTTAATCATGCACAAATAACTGGTCAGGCGATCTTAAGAGAGACGCACTTCTTTTTCTTCTATGTGCCCTGTCCCTTCAGGACGTAGGCGATCATGGTTCTCCACGTCACCCCATCCTTTGTGGCTCTTAGTATGCTTGCTCCTGTTACTCCTGGCAACCCCCGTTCCGTCATCCACCTGATCAGACCCTGCAAATATGTTATCCGCTGCCTTCCTCTGTCTCTCTTTCCTTCTATCTGGCCAGTCAGTATCAGGTTCTCCAGGCTTTCCTTCCTCATTGCGTGTCCCAGGAACTTCAGTTGTCTCTTCCTGATGCTCATTATTAATTTCCTTTTTGTTGCCATCTTTTCCAATTTCTATTTCTTTGCTTGCATGCTCAGTCCACGATATCCGCAGCATCCTTCTGTAGAACCACTTCCGCTGCTTCCAGTTTTGTCCTCGTTTTCGATGATGTTTTCCAACATTCACTGCCGTATTGAAGAACTGATATCACATAGCAATCTAGCACTCTTCTTTGTTTCTAGTGAAATTTTCCTGTGTGTTAGTACTTTACTCAGCATCTGGAACGCGTTCTTTGTCATGCCAATTCGCCTTCTTATCTCTGTGTCGCACTTTCCATACACACAACAAAAATTACACTATCGTCGTCCATCGGGAGTCCCTTTCTTGCTGTTTTTTTTTTTTTTGTGAGTGTGTGTGTGTGATGGTCATTATTTCATTCAATGTGATTTACTCTTTCGCAAATCGGTCATTAGCATCATTCTCGAAATTATCCTGAGTGACTTTAAAAGCTGTATTGATTTTTTATTGGGTCCTTAAATCGTGCTTTTAGTTTATGCTGTGGTCTTTTACCTCCCTTTATTTCTTCATACAGCGGTTGTTTGCCATGCGTTTCTCACCCTGTCTGGTCAAATGACTCTTCGTTTTTTTATTATTGATTTACCTTTCAATGCCGGACAGGCCAGCCAACGGTAAAATCTTCCTGTCTGTCTTCCTGTCACAAGTTATAAACATTAATGACAAAGAGGAATAAAATGCGTTTGATGCGTTTCGACCTTTAGGACTTCATCAGAACTGCGCATACGCACACAGAAGAGACAACACTAAAATCGTAAATTTTTAAATTTACATTTTTTTAATAATATATATTTTGATATATGGCCTAACTTTTTCTATACCACGGGCCGGTATTAGTACACATGTGTAATTGAAGTGTATTTCGATAAAGAAACCAATAGTAAAAATGCGTAATGTATTAAACACTCTTGCGTGCTTATTTTCCTTGAGTCAATAAGTAATAGAATGTTATCACATCGATATCAACTCACCGTAATGTACGATCAATGCAGAATCTGAAATGTAGCTGGGATTATAAAATTTACATTAAATACGTTATTCAGACAGTTGTCCTAATTTTAATTGCTATGTTTACGACGTTTCGAGTGTTGAACGCTTCAGTCTTCTTCAGTGATAGGGATTTTGAACCGAACCTTTTATTTCGATCCCTGTGGTACTTTCCTGCTCACCGTGCGATGCTACTTTCGGATGTCATGTTGTTAACTCTCTTTAACTCAACTCTGCTGTTGCCAGGTACTGAACTCACAACTCTTTGGATCAAGTCATTGGAAGGCTTATATCCACTGGGTCATGTGGCCTTCAGGAGAAATGGAAGATGAACAATCTACTCCATTGACTGAAATAAAGGGTTCGTTTCAAAATTCCTAGTACCTGAAGAAGGTTAGGGCGTATAACTGTTGAAACGTCGTAAACATGGCATTAAATATGAGGACAACAGTCCGAACAATGTAAATAATACCTTATCTCAAATGTATAAACAAATTAGAAAATTTGTTGAAAATTATTACAAATAAATAAAATATACAGTATTTGTAAAAATATACATAAATTTTCAAAATATCAGTCAAGTGCCATACGTGATACACGCTTGGGCGATCATGTCTCGAAAGAGACATGACTGACTGAGCAGAACGTTATCCTGCAGTAGGTTGCCATTGCCATCTGCGGTAGGCCATAGAACCTAATCTGTCCTGCTATTTAACCCATAACTAGAGGGAACAGACGGATTAATACCTTTCCCAAGGGTATTTACGCGTAAGTGAACACTATGAAAAATATACATTGCATTTATAATAATTTGTATGGAGTAGAGGAATATTGAATACTTAAAAAAAAAATTTAAAATTAAAGTCCATTATTCAATTTATCAATGGAAGTGTATGTGAATTTTCTGTTCAAGATCAATCTTCTCCGACTATGAATACCTATGTCACCAAACACAAATACATTAACGAATGGATGAAGGGAAATGACATTGACTATATAGTCTGAAATACTATCTAGCATGCAGCAATCAGTAGAGAAAAGGGAGTGATAGAGAGATAGTTTACTGAGTTTAGCAGATAGAGAGATGGAGACAAAAACAGGCGTGGCAAGGAGATTCAAGAGAGATCTCCCAGGCCATGCATGTGAACTTTGGAGTCTTTCCTAAATTTGGCAGCGGATGTTAATTTTCTATGCAAGATCATTCTTATTCCAACTATGAAAACCTATGTCATCATTATAGCCTCCCTTATCATCAGTACATTTGCATCGGAGGAGAAGCAGTATTCCTCGATTTACATCTTTCGTACTATTGTCCTCATCTTTGTTGTCAATTTTTTAGTTTTGTTTTATGGCATATCAACCTCGGCGGGTCATTTATTGTCAACTAAATTTTATTTATTTATTGCTGGTAATACATTTTTCTTTCAACAATTTGTTGTTGCGTAATATAAGTTTTTGTGTCTAGTAATACTTTTTTCTTTTCGAGTATCAAGATTCATTGAGATTTGTTTTTAAGGGAAGGGTCTCCAAGTCCTACCCTGTTATTTAACCCATAACTGGAGGGAAGGGACGGATTAATACCTTTCCCAAGGGTACTAGTGCTTAAGTCAATGCAGGATATTCAACTGGAATTCGAACTCGGCTCACCGATTTCTCTTTCCGAGCCGACATCCACTGCACCACAACGCACATCCGTCACTAAACGCTTACAGCACCCGGTATTCCCAAATGGTCACCCCTCTAAGTACTGAACAGGCTCAACGTTGCTTAACTTCGGTGAGCGAGCGAGAACCGGTGTAGTCAACTTGATAGGCCGTAAGCCAATTGTACGATGAGAACAATAGTTTGAATAATGTAAATAGTGTAAATATTATCTCATTTAAGATATATAGGCAAAGCAGTATCACTGTTTTCTATTAGTGGATTAGTTTGGGTATTGTATGGAATACTTAAAGGATCAGTGTCTATGTCTTCACATCTGGTAAGGTGTTTCTCAGTTTCCTTCACAATGGCTTGCAAAGCTATTAAGAATTTCTAATTCTTGTAAGAATATATAAAATCCAGCAGAACAATGATAGAATATTAGGTTAGAGGTCACATCATCAAACATGATCAAAAAATATCCGTCTCCCTTCAAGTAATAACAAAAATGTATTTTCTTGTTAGTGGATGTTTATTTTCTATTCAAGATCATTCTTATCGCAACTACGAATACCTTGTCATCAGCATAGCCCCATTCATTATCAGTACATTGGTCTTGGGAGGGAAAGCAGGATCATTGTTTTCTATTTGTAGCTGTTTTCCAATCTTTTCACTCCTTTTTCTTTTCAATTGGAGTAGATAGACCAAACTATCGCCCGGTTCACACTCCACCCACGTCTATTGAACAGGTGAAGAGGCTCATCCCTTGTTCCCTGTTTAGGATGCAGTTTCCGGTTTTTTCTCTTTTCCAATCTTTTCACTCTCTTCTTTTATTCTTTTTTAATTGGAGTAGATAGACTAAACTATCGCCCGGTTCACACTCCACCCACGTCTATTGAACAGGTGAAGAGGCTCATCCCTTGTTTCCTGTTTAGGATGCAGTTTCCGGTTTTTTCTCTTTTCCAATATTTTTACTCTTAAGTATCCCCCTGCGCATCAGTGGCATTACTGCCTTGCTTGGGGCGATATGATAAAAAAAAAAAAAGATACATTTGGGACTTGGTATGGAATGCTTAAACGGTGAGTGGCACTGTCAATGGTCTCATATAATATGTGGAATCAAGTATATCCTGTATCTCCGAATGTCAAACAAAATAAAATGAAATAAAGTTATATAAAAATATAAAACAGAAAAAATAATAATGTTTCGAGTTACTTAATCTTTTGTGGGCAGAGGATCACCACACATACCTTAACCGTCTTAGTGTCTACAGCAAAGTAGCCTCGCAGAGCACATATCTCTTCAGGCTGGCTTTTGAGGTTATTTTTTTCTAGATTGCTTGCCACCGCAAAGATAAAGAACCCAGTTTACATTTCTATTTAAACGGTAGGTGAAGAAAGGCGGGTTTGTGCCCTTTTCCAAGAATATTAGTGCGAAGTTACCAAAACAGAGCCGACCCGTATTCGAACTTGACACGCCAATTTCAATTTCTCTCCCGCTATCCGTTGTACACCATGAAGGTGCTCGATTGAGTAATATCTGGAAGCAAAATAAATCCTTAATTTCGGAACGTCAAACATCGTAAGATATTGTTCTAAATAAAATAAAGTTTAAACGTTACTTTCATTTTCATGAGAAAATTGATGAAAGACACGCAGGGTGTGCTTTCCTGTGTGAAAAGAAAAGAAAAAATTAGGCCAAAGAAAAAATATCGTTGCGCTCTTGTGTCAAGCTTACGAAATGTGACGTTTTGCTTTGCATTTTTTTGAAAGTCCTTTCTTAATGTAAAAATATTTGACGCTGCACGAATGTTTAGTCTTCATGAAATTACTGTTTTTTTTTTCTTTTAGTTTTTTAGTTATTCAGTTGATTTTTCTTCGTAATTTTTGCTTGGTGCTGACATTTCGGTTAAAAAAAACCAAAAAAAACAAAACAAAACAAAACAAAACAAAAAAAACAACCCATAAAGGCGATATTTCGATTCACCCAAATTAGGAAGTATTTTTTAATTATTTGCCCAGGCTACACCCTCATTGTTTTAGTGATTGTTTAAATAACTCTAAGAATCTTACATATAGTTTATGTAAATATACCATCTATCATAAAATTTTACCAATGTCACGCAGAAAGTAGTTGTTTATATTAAAAATGTCCAGTGCCACTGTCGATAGACCTAAGTAATATCTAAACTTATTTATAAATGGAACTTTGTCTTTGTGTATGTGTGTGTGTGTCTGTGTGTGTGTCCGTTACCTATAGACTCCGAAACGGCTGAACCGATTTTCTTCAAAGTTTACACAGTTGTACTATAAGCGTCTGCGAGTGTTCTTAGCTAGGTTTGTGTCGAGGTACCCCCGATAAATATCGAAAATCGATAATCGAAAAAATCGGGTTATAGAAGGAGTGTTCCGATTTTAATCAAATTTGATACACTCATAGACAAAGACATAAGAAACGATATTCAGAAGTTTCAAGGTTGCAGTTCTTATAATAGTGCAGAAAATCGATAATATATATATAAAAGGTTAGATGTTTGTGTGTGACTCTGTTTATCCGCCTGTATGTCTGTATTTTTTTCAGCCCTTTTATTTTAGTTTTTGCTTCAGGTTTGGCTTTAAGTATGTATAATTGTAGTTCTTAATCTCAGCCACGATACCATTTACTCAGAGGACTTATTTAGCCTTCAAAATTCAGTTTACGACGAAAAACACTTATTTGATATCGATAGCAGGAAATCAAAATTTGACTTACATCCATTCATTTTTCTTTCAGTCTACGGTTTCTTTCGTGCCAATGTCGAAAGAGTCTGAGCTCCAGGACCATGGATTAGTTTTAAAGCTTTCATTACACCCGAGCAACGCCGGGCTATACTGCTAGTGTAGAATAAAGTATGCTCTACATCTAAGAATATCAAACAAAATAGAATAAAGTTAGGAAAAGCAGAAAAAATGTATCGTTACTTAATCTATTACAATCGGAGGATCACCACATATACTGTAACTGTTGTAGTGCCTTGGGCAAGGTAGTCTCGCAGAGCACACATCTCTTCAGGTTGATTTTAGAAGTTTTTTTTTTTTTTAGATTTGTTGCCGCTGCAAGGCTAGAAAACCGAATTAACACTGTTATTTAAACGGTAAGTAGAGAAAGACGGGTTCATGCCTTTTTCCAAGAATATTAGTGTGAAGTGAACGAAACAGAACGAAACAGAACCGGAAGCAGATATCAGTGTGATAGCAAAAGAGGTAGAACCGTTGATATTTCTCTAATCATTAATTTATTTGTCTCTCTCTTGACCGTTGCGAGTGAGCTGCTTGATTCTGCTTAGCGACAGAATACAGTAGGCACTCTTATTTTTCTGTGGGGTGGACGGGTCCTAAGAAAATATTTTATTTTTAGTTTGAATGTTTCTTGTCATTTATTTTTGTTTTTGGATTCATCTCCACCTCATTTCCTGTCATATATTTTCAGCTATTTTTATGAAAAAAAAAAAAAAAAGAAAAAAAAAAAGAAGACATTTGTATACACAGTGAATTTTTTTTTTATGTAATGGTTGTTTCACTGGGATGCCAGTAAATATGTGGTATTGTTGTATATGTCGAATGAATCGATCATGTATGAATTCTTGTGGTTATTGAGTAAATCGTAATCGATGAATGGGTCGCGAATCAGATCAACTAGATTTAGGATAGTCAGTGATCAAAGTGTAGTATCTGTTCTTAGATAATCACTTCCTGCCCGCTGGCCGGGAAGCAATGACCAGCTTTGAAAACCTATGACCAGCTAAGACCAGCCTTGTACCAATTACTGCATAAGCGGGGGCTGGGTAATCTTTGACCAATGGCCTGAGTGTACGCGCTCAGGTTCTCCACGTTAAAAACTGGCCTTCTGTCACAACTCGCTCCAGTAGGGGGGTAGGGTAAATATCAAGTGTAGTATCTGTTTTCAGATAGTCACTTCCTGCTTGCTGATCATCTGCAGCACTTACCACATAGTGGCAGGTTGGTAAGTTTGGAAGCAATGACCAGTTCTGACAAACTTTTGACAAGCTACAACTTTTGACAAGCTCCTCCAATGGAGGAGGAGGGTAAATACCGGATAGTCAGTGGCGACCAGTCTCGCGCCACTTCCCTTTCGGTCGTGTGCCAAAATTGTATCTAGGATGCAATAAATATATTTTTTTTAATCATATCACCCTGAGCAAGGCTGTAACGCCACTGATGTGCAGGGGGCTATGTAAGAGTGAAAAGATTGGAAAAGTGAAAGCCGGAAACCACATCTTAAACAGGGAACAAGGGATGAGCCTCTTCACCTGTTCAATAGACGTGGGTGGAGTGTAAACCGGGCGATAGTTTAGTCTATATTGAACCTTTCCACCAGTCACCCATGTTTTTTCCGTGTGGCAATCTAGGAGAGTAACAGAACGGCGTTGGATGTTAAAAATGTTGTCAAGAAGCAGAGGTGTATTCCTCGAAGAAGAAAAATCACTTATTGTATTTTTTAATCATTTCAATAAAACCGCTGATTTAAAGAATATGCGAAACGAAAAGTAAAACATGATAGAAGACAATAAAAGAATGAGAATTTAGACGACAGAAGATAGTGATTGACATTGCATTTAAATTTTTAATAATCAAAGTTGACTAGGAAACAAGAAGATGGAATTTTTTTTTTTTTATCATCGTTTCACCCCGAGCAAGGCCTTCCAATGCCACTATTGCGCAGGAGGTTACATAGGGGGGAAATAGTGAGAAAGGATGGTTAGATATAGGAAATGTCAGAAGGAGGGTGATAGACAGGTAAGGATACCGAGAATGAGGGTTGGGTAGATGGTGAGAGTGTTGGGAGAATAGGTGCAAGTTAGTGTGATAAGAGGTGTCTATTGACCTTACATTTAAACTCCTAGAGATTGTAGCTGTCGGGAAAGCAGACATGTGGAAGGGAATTCCACAGGCGGGAAACGCCAGAAAAGAGGCTGTTGGAGTAGAATTTACGGTTACATCTTATCTGCTTAACTGTAAAAAGGTGGAACCTAGTTGCTAATCTAGTATCTCGTGTAAATTCGTACTTAGGCGGCACCAATGATCGAAGTTCATCGGAACAGGAGCCGTGAAAGTATTTATAGAAGAGGCACAGGGAAGCCACGTCACGCCGGTGAGAGAGTGGTTGCAGCCGGTCTGCCAAGTCAGTATCGACCACGTTACAGATTCTCCGTTTTATTTTGTCAAGAAGCCCGAGGAGAGGTAGCAGGGGTACCCGACCAGATGTGGCAGCAGTATTCAATACACGGGCGGATGGTAGATTTATATATGTGCAGGATAGATTCAGACGGGAAAAACTTCCGGGCCCTGCACAGTGAACCGACTTTCATAGCGGCGGATTTAGCAATGGATTCGATATAGTTGTTCCATTTGAGGTCCGCCGAGAGTGTAAGGCCAAGGAGGCTTAGTGTTTTATTCTCTGGGAGGCAAGCCGGTTCCATAGAGAAGTGACCGAGAAGAATCTATTAGCATAGAACTTACGGTTACATCTAGACATTTTAAATGCAAAGTAACGAGACAATGTAGCCAATCTAGTCAGTTAAGTGTCATACATGATACACGCTTTGGGCGATCATGTCTCGAAAGAGATATGACTGACTGGGCAGAACATTATCCCGCAGTAGGTTGCCATTGCTTTCTGCGCTAGACTGGTTGCCGAACAAGGCTATAGAACCCAATCTGTCCTGTTATTTAACCCATAACTGGAAGGAATAGAGGGATTAATACCTTTCCCAAGGGTATTTGCACGTAAGTGAATGCAATGAATTCGACTGGAATTCGAACTGGGCCCGCCGATTTCTCGTTCCGAGCCGATATCCCATTTATGTTACGCTTTCGTTGCGCTGATCGAATATAACACAGTCAAGAAACATAATCTCGCTTAAGGTCGATATAATCTTGTTGAAATCTGTAGTAGCATTTGAAGTTCGCTTACGGCTAGCAGTCTTGTAACTGTCTCGTAATTGTCTACTGACAGTGTTGTAACTGTTTCGTAGTAGTGTAGCAGTCTTATTTATTTTTGTATAATGCAACAAAAAAATGTGACACAAAGCCAAAAGTTGGGATAAGGAAGACTGGTATTCAGCTGTCTGATCTTAAAAAGCTAGCCACAATCACTGACCCAAACAAGCTATACAATATTCCTTGCACTAAAACATCACATTTTTATTTGCCATTCTTACTACAAACGCCATAATACCGCAAAGACTCTATGAAGTCCTAACTAATCCCATATGGAAAGTTTGTCTGTGGGGAGTGGGGAATATATTAACTTTCAAAAAATTAAAATCCCGGTGAATATTTACACACTGCATAATACTAATTACAAGGAACCAAACAATATGGTGTTAACAATAAAAAAAACAAAAAAACCAACGATCCTTAATTGTGAAAAATTATCAGTTGATTGGAAGAAATGTATGGGGGACTTGGATAAAAGAAAAGCAGTAATACGATTAACCATACACAATTACACACTCATCAAGACACGACAAAAAGTACAAAAAAAAAAAAAAAACCACACTCGAAAAACGAGGGTGTCCTACATCCACCAGAAAACTAACATTTCTGATTACCTAACGGGGGAGGGGATGGAGAATTAAATTAAAGAAAATGGGGAAAGCTAAAAGGTACCAATGAACATACGTACCCTAGTTAACTTAAGTTCCTATATACAAATGTGTTGAATGTTTTCCTGTCTCCTAGCAATAATACGTCTCTTAATACATCCCGTAATAATCTTCATTTATTTTAATAACTTTGGACCTTTTCCTATATACAAATGTGTTGAATGTTTTCCTGTCTACTAGCAACAATACGAACGCAACAACCTTGACGAATGGAGCGAGACAACATGAAAGGCTCCGATTGTACCCCGATCACTTCTAACAGCGCACAGGAAACGCGTACAGAAATCGGATCCAGGTGCAAAAGTACGACCCGAAACCTGAAGCAGATAGGACAGTCTTCAAAAGGCGATGGTTAGCCCTATAGAAGTCCTTGGACTGAACTAAATAGATCTGCGCGGCTTTACTGTGGCATACCAAACGCAGGTTGTTCTGAGTAATCCTACCCTACACAGCACAAGTTTGCTCAGAGCCAAACATACTAGACAAGACATCCTGCAAACGGCTGTTCCTGTCTAGTCATGGCTAAAATCTTCAACTCTTTATTTAACATATTTAGACTGAGTTAAAGACTATAACCAGTGTCAAACGACCTAACTTTAGATTTCAACTAACCCACTATTTATTCGCAACCACAGCAGCCGTCAATTCCCGCTGCAGCATTAGTAGCTGCTGTTCATGTTAATCTCGCTCATCAAATACCGATTGTTAGGACCTGATCAATCCCGTATACGGTCTATGTCAGGGTCAAGGACCGCATTCCAATCACCCGCCAAAACTACTAGATGAGACGTCGTTAAAAAGGGCTCGATCCTCCGAAACAATTCAGACCACTCCATATTGGGTGCATTAACTCCAATGAGACGAAGAGAGTTATCCTTTATGATAACATTCAGCACGCAAAACCTTCCCGCCGTAGACAAAAGCTTGCTATACATTTTTCATTGTAAAAACATTCATAGAATCATATTAAGGAGAAAATTCATATTGCGAACTTATCATTGTTCATTATTAACTATATTCAGTTCAAATAAAAATGTTTTCGTGGATACTGCAAGCAGACTACAGTGTGTAGCAGGCATAGGTGGCAGGAACACTATTTTGTATATACCTACCACCATATAAAAATCGCATGGGTAAAGATTTGGTGAATTGGAAAGCCACAGACAATGAACAAGATCCTCTTTTTTCGCAAATTTAAATTTATACAAAATCTGAAAACAAACTAACAAAGAAAAACAAAAAGAAGCATTTAAACAAGATCGAAATATCATTTACTTTAATAATTTTGGACCTTTTCCTATCAACAAATGTGTTGAATGTTTTCCAGTTTCTTAGCATCTACTTTTATTAAAGTATGAAAAATAAAAATGAAACAAATTAATAACTAAAAAGGTAACAAGATTCGAATAAAAAAAAATAGATGGTAGTAGTTTTATATAAAAAAACAAGGAAACAACGAAAAACTTAGTACCCTTTCAGCACGGACACGTTAAATATAAAAATATGACCCTGTAATTTGAGTAAGTATAATGTCATTTGAGAGCCTAACCAGAAGCTATTTATACCTAGTAAATAAATAAAAAAAGCTAACTTTTTGGTAAAAAAAAAAATTTCCATTAGTCACCCCCAAAATGATCGCTTGAAGATGCAGTCATAGTAAAAATATAATTCCGAAACATGGAAAATTCTCTGTCGCAAAAATGTTTTCAAAAAATATTAACTAACGTATCACAGTCGTAGTACGAAATCATCTGAGAAATGTAATCAACAAAAAGACAATTCTTCTTGCTTTTAACTTTAAGCGATAGAAATAAATTTATCAATTAAACATTTCTTTACAAATTTAACAGTTGCAGTTTGTTAGTTAAAAATTCTTTAAAAGTTTTCTCTTCTCTACTTTGGAGAATTCTTCCAAGCATAGTTTTGTTATCGCTTGGCTAGTTTCTATTATGTATTGGCACAGCTCATGTATCAATGAGCATTAATGCGTCGCTATATTTTCTATAAATTAGTTATCTCCACCCAAGTGAATATATCTTTTGAAAGATTGTAAATATACAACGAATCCTTCTCTCAGTCTATCACCTACCAAACGTATCACCCACGTTTTGTTTCGATCCCAGTCTACTTCAGGTGGTTCAAAAGCTGTAAAAGACGCGTTGCACGTTCAGAAGGTAACGAAAGTTGAAAATAACAGGTTTAGAAATAATAATAATAATAATAATAATAATAATAATGAAAAGAAAGCCAAGGATAAAGCTCTTGAACAGATGAAACAACGCTGGCAAGACAAACCTCTGCATGGCCAATATCCAGAACGTGCCAATAAATCCAATGTTGATGAAGTTAATAATCATCAATGGTTACGTGCATCTTGGATTAAAATCTGAAACTGAAGGCTTTATTCTTGCTAACAACCCTAGCGTTACATAGACAAAGTTCTCCTTAGTGTGTTGGCTGTATTTAACAAGACCATTTTTTGTATATCTCTTAAGCTGGGGTTTCCAGCGACCATAGCAGAAATCGATTTATAATGAAAAATGACATAATAATAATAATAATAATAATAATAATAATAATAATAATAATAATTATTATTATTATTATTATTATTATTATTATTATTATTATTATTGTTATTATTATTATTATTATTATTATTATTATTATTGCAGCGCAAGACCAGAGTCTTTACACTAGGAACGCTCAGGCGTATATCATACATAATAATGTGGATCCAAAATGCAGGTTCTGTGATAAATACAAAGAAACAATCGACCATTTAATCTCAAAACTTTCTATACTTGTCCCAGATGAATATAAAAATCGTCACAATAGAGTGGGGCAATATTTACACTGGACAATGTGCAAACACTATGGAATATATATAAACAAACACTAGTTAGAGAAAATACATATCACCGTTCCATGAGATTGTATCTTCTACACAGATAGAAAAATTGAAGTAAATAGGCTCAACATTATTGGAAAAAAGCAAAAAGAAAAACTTGGCTACTAATTGATATGGCTTGTCCTGCGGATTATAACATAGCAACCAAGGAATTCGAGAAACTGTCAAAATATAAAGACCTGGAAATTGAAATATAAAAAAAATATGGAAATTGAAAACAAGAATCGTGCCAGTGATAGTAGGTGCACTTGGAATGATAAAAAATGGAACAAAACAACACATTGAAAGAATCCCTGGAAACCCCAGCTTAAGAGATATACAAAAAATTGTCTTGTTAAGTACAGCCCACACATTAACGAGAAATTTGTCTATGTAACGCTAGGGGTGTTATGAGAGATAGAAAAACATGAAAATGTAGCCTAGCAACACACCACGATCTGCCTTAGGTCTTTTCATAGACTTAGTAGGTAGTATGATCATAGCAGTGATCATATGATGATGAAAATGACATAACAATAATAATAATAATAATAATAATAATAATAATAATAATAATAATAATAATCTAAACATATTTATAAATGGAACTTTGTCTGTGTGTGTGTGTGTGTGTGTGTCTGTTATTTATAGACTCCGAAACGGCTGAACCGATTTTCTTGAAATTTTACACAGCTGTACTATAGGCGTCTGCAAGTGTTCTTAGCTAGGTTTTGTGTCGAGGTACCCCCGATAAATATCGAAAATCTATAATCGAAAAAATCGAGTCATAGAAAGAGTGGTTCGATTTTAATCAAATTTGATACACTCATAGACAAAGACATAAGAAACGATATTCAGAAGTTTCACGGTTGCAGTTATTACAATAGTGCGGAAAATTGATATTCTTTCCTATACATATTAAGACAGTATACGTGGATGATCATCACTATATATATATATATATATATATATATATATATATATATATATAAAGCTAGATGTTTGTGTGTGTATCTGTTTATCTGCCTGTATGTCTGTTTTTGCTTCGGGTTTGGCTCTAAGTAGGTATAATTGTAGTTCTTAGTCTCAGCCATGATGCCATTTACTCAGAGGATTTATTTAGCCTTCAAAATTCAGTTTACGACGAAAAAAACTTATTTGAGATCGATACCAGGAAATCAAAATTTGATTTACATCCATTCATTTTTCTTTCAGTTTCGCTTTAACTGGAAACAATTATTGCTTTTTAGTCTTTCGTGCCAACGTCCAAAGAGTCTGAGCTCCAGGACCATGGATTAGTTTTAAAGCTTTCATTACACCCGGGCAACGCCGGTTATACTGCTAGTAATAATAATAATATGAGTTCTGTTTCCCATATATATTTACTTGTTTATTCCAAAATTCACTTGCACAGCCTGGGTGGGAGTAGTTGAGTAGCATTTGAGATAACTTCTGATATTTTTGACATGTCAGACTAATGAACCAATTTTTCACTTCGGCCAGCAGGAACTCTACCTACTATTATGAAAGAAATGCCATCTCAATTGACAGCCTGTATCGGCCACCTGGCGACATCGGAAATCTCTTCAATTTTGTAAATATTAGTCTCTGAGCGGATATTTATAACTTTCGCCTAAGTGGAACTTAATCTTGAAAGTTTTCATTTAAGTGTCAATTTTTATTTCCTTTTGGTCAAGTGTGTGGCCGCCTTGAAGATTTTACCACGTAGATTTTATTTATTGTCCTAATGATACCAGACGCTTTAGACTCAGATAATATGCTTAATCGTCCACTTTCATGTAGGCGTCCTGATCCAGTTGTTTAACTTCGTGACATACGAATCGAGGGGAAGGTCATTTTAACAGCAGTATGTACATAATAAGAAACAATTCGTTTATTTGAAAAATAGTTTATGCACATGTCGTTTCTGCCCGACAAACTCTTATATTCATCTTGATGCAGGAAAAGGGAACTGGTAAAATATAAGAGATGTTTGTAAAAAAAAAAAAATTATATTTTCTTTTCTTTTCGTTCTAACGTTACATTTTGATGTTGAAAACATCAAACAACACTTTCGGTCAAGTCACTGGAACTAACCAACGCCTAGCACCCTATGAAGGCCAAATCGGACATCGACCGAAATGTTAAAAACATAGCAATAAAGATGAGGACAATAGTCCGAACAAAGTAAACAATGTAAATACTATCTCATCTCAGAAGAATAGACAAAAAATGTTCATGCTGATACATTGTACTTGTTAGGATCAGACAAATAATGTTCGTATTCGCACATCTTATTTGTGTTTTTTAGTTCCATTTTTTATCCTTCCAAGTGTACCTACTATCACTGGTACTATTTTTGTTTTCTTGTTGTGTGACTCTTGTGCTTTCTCCGAACGCTGATTCTACAGTGTAGCAAAGATGCAAGAGGCAAACTTATCTGTTGTGGACCCAGAATAGGTCCGGAAGTGAAAAAGAGATATATTTATGAAAAACATTCTATTTACATTTAGAATTATCCACTTGGCAATAAATACTAAAAATTGTATGAAATACATATTTTTTTTTAACTGGGGTGGCTGAATAATTATGGCCGGTAGTGTATAAATGTGCAAGATGGATCCTATCAAGAAAAAATTGCTGGCTCTATACAATGACCCAAACTTCTTAGCGGTCGATCTAGTTATTGATTCAATGTAGACGTTACTCTTGAGGTCGGTTGAAAGAGTGAGGCCAAGGAGACGCAGTTTTCTGGGAGACTAGTTTCAACCATACTGATGGGATGTAGTCAGTCTTCTTTATAGTGGTAAAGGTAGAGCAGCTTCGTTTTGGAAGCATTAAAATTACGAGCCATTTTCTTATCCCAGTCCACCACAGATTGGAGGTTTTTTCAAGAGCAACGGCGAGGCTTACTTTGCAGTTTTTACAATGAGACGGAGAGTAAATGGCGGTGTCATCTGCATAGATGCCTACTTGGGAACATTACATCAGGAAGATTATTGCAGATCAAGAAAAGTATAAGAACTAGGATAGAGCATTCGTCATCCTGCGGTTTTGGTCGAGATAGACCTCACTAAACCCCTCCTGTATTCCCTGTGCATTTGGAACCCTGGCGCAGTTTTATAGCGAAATTAATAATCTTGACAAATAGCTGAATACTTGATGTTTTGCCAGGTCTACCAAGGGTGTTTTTATTGTGACACCAACACTGGATGGGTTGCCTCCAGGCTCCATCCTGTTATTTAACCCATAACTGGAGGGAAATGACGGATTAATACTTTTCCCAAGGGTACCAGTGATTAAGTGAATGCAGGGTACTCAACTGGAATTCGAAATCGGCTCACCGATTTCTCTTTCGAAGCCGACATCCACTGCACCACAACGCACATCCGTCACTGAACGCTTACAGCGCCTAGACTTTCCCAAGCGGTCGTGCATCTAAGTACTGACCAGGCTCAAGTTGCTTAACTTCGGTGATCGGACGAGAACAAGTGTATTCAACGCTATATGCTGTAAGCTATAAGCTTGCGAATAGAGCATTAGGAGACGCCCCCGTTTGTATGAAAGGATCCGGAAGCATGCCCGTTCAAAACGAACTTCATTTCACGATTTGATAGGAACGATTGATTAAATCGAACAATCACCCAAAAATACCGTAGCCTTGTAGCTTGCGCAGAAGGCCAACATGCCAAACCCTGTCAAGCGCTTTTAAGATAACCAGGGCCACAGCTCGAGCTTCGCCGTTCTTATCAAGAGCCTGGTACATATATATATATATATATATATATATATATATATATATATATATATATATATATACTAGCAGTATAGCCCGGCGTTGCTCGCGTGTAATGAAAGCTTTAAAACTAATCCATGGTCCTGGAGTTCAGACTCTTTGGACGTTGGCATGAAAAACTAAAAAGCAATAGTTGTTTCCAGTTAAAACGAAACCGTAGACGGAAAGAAAAATGAATGGATGTAAGTCAAATGTTGATTTCCTGGTATCGATATCAAATAAGCTTTTTTCGTCGTAAACTGAATTTTGAAGGCTAAATAAGTTTTCTGAGTAAATGGTTTCATGGCTAAGACAAAGAACTACAATTATACCTACTTAGAGCCAAACCCGAAGCAAAAACTAAAATAAAAGGGCTGAAAAAAATACAGACATACAGGCAGATAAACAGACACACACACAAACATCTTGCCTTCTCTCTCTCTCTCTCTCTCTCTATATATATATATATATATATATATCGGTTTTCTGCACTATTGTAAGAACTGCAACCTTGAAACTTCTGAATATCGTTTCTTATGTCTTTGTCTATGAGTGTATCAAATTTGATTAAAATCGGAACACTCCTTCTATAACCCGATTTTTTCGATTATCGATTTTCGATATTTATCGGGGGTACTTCGACACAAACCTAGCTAAGAACACTCGCAGACGTTTATAGTACAACTCTGTAGAATTTCAAGGAAATCAGTTCAGCCGTTTCGGAGTTTATAGGTAACGGACTCACACACAGATACACACACACACATACACACACACACATACACACACGCACATACACGCACAGACAAAGTTCCATTTATAAATAAGTTTAGATATATATAACTTATTACGTTAAACGTTATTTTCAGACTTTGAGTTAATAACCGCTTTTTTCCATATTTTGAAACAATGAAATTAATATCTTGTCGGTCTTAACACTTTTTCTCGTAGTATCTTTCCCAAGGGTGTGCGTTGTGGTGCAGTGGATATCGGCTCGGAACGAGAAGTTGGGAGCCGAGTTCGAATCCCAGTTGAATTTCTTGCATTAACTTACGCACAAATACCCTTGGGAAAGGTATTAATCCGTCTCTTCCCTCCTGTTATGGGTTAAATAACAGGACAGATTGGGTTCTATAGCCTTGGCTGGCAACCAGTCTACCGCAGAAAGCAATGGCAACCTACTGCAGGATAATCTATTGTCCAGTCATTCATGTCTCGAAAGAGACATGATGGCCTAAAGAGTTTATCACGTATAGCACGTAACTGATCTCTCCCAAACCCTGCTCGGCCATCCACTTGCTCAAGCCCATCACGTACGTCTCGCATGGCTTTCTCTATATATTTTTTCTCTATCCGTCTAGTGAGTATTAGATTCTTCAAACCCTCCTTCCTCGTTACGTGTCTCAAAAACTTCAGCTGTCCTTTTCTGATGTTAGGTATTATTTTTTTTTTCGTTTTTATCCTCTCCAAAACTTTGTCATTGCTCACATGTCTTTCCTTGATATCCCCAACATCCTACTGTAGAACCACAATTTCTGTTGCTTCGAGTATCTAATTCATCTTTGAGAAGATTTTCCAGCATTCACTACCGTATAGGAAGACAGATATCACACAGCAGTCCAGTACTCTTTTGGTTTGTTTCCAACGAAATCTTCTTATCTCTCAATACTCTGCTTGGCTTGAAGTGTGTCCTTAGCCATGCCAATTCGCCTTCCGTTCTCGGCGTCGCAATCTCCATCCTGTCAGAACATTTCCCAGGGATTTAAATTACCTGCACCTTTTTGTTTTTAGCATCCCCGATCTGTAGTTGGCATTTTGGGGGGCCCTCTTTTTGCTGATGACCATGCATTCAGTGTTTTTTGTAATTTATTTTTAGTCCTTTCTTCTTGTTTTCTCTTGCTACCTTCTTTAGAAAGCTTTATATTTTCTTTTCCGTGTCTGTTATCAGCACTGTGTCATCTGCGTGTCTTATATTGTTAAGATTGTGACCGCTAATGACAAATCCTGGCAGGACTTCTAGTTCTCTCAAAATTGCTGTACAGGTTGAATAGATCCAGTGAGAAGACACATCCTTGTCTTACAGCCCTTTCTTTTTGTATCTCTGCTATATTCATTTACTGTCCCTATGCAAGTTTGCTGCCAGTATATGTTCTTGGTTATCATAATGTCTTTCCCGAATATGTCGAGCTTGCCGAGTATCTCTCTGTGGCGTACTTTGTCAAACGCTTTGCATGGTCTATAAAACAGAACTTTTTTCTTTGTTGTTAGTTTTTGTATTTATTTGGTTAAAAAGTATATTAGGTTATGGTTATAGGAATGCATATAAAACATCTACTTAATTGGAGCGTAAAATACAGACCTTTATTCACAAACATACGGCCTTGTGTGTGTGGACTTATAACAGTTTTTTTTTTAAAACGTACGATAGGGTGAACCAACACGCCCACATAGATAGTCGTAACTATGTCAAACCAGGTCATGCCCAATTTCCATCCTCTGTCAAAATACTTCCCATGTATTTAAATGTCTTTACTTGTTTTATTTGAGTTTCCCCGATTTCTAGTTGGCAAATTGTGTTCTTCCTTTTGCTGATGACCATACATTCAGTTTTCAGTTTATGCTCAGTCCTTCCTTCTTGCGTTCTCTTGTTACCTTCTGCAGACGGTCTTACATTTTCTCTTCCGTGTCTGCTATCAGCACCATGTTATCCGCGGATCTTATATTGTTCAGATTGTAGCCACCAATGATGAATAGCAGCAAGGCTTTTATTTCTCTCGTAATTGCTTCACCGTACAGGTTGAATAGATCCGGTGAGAAGGCACATTCTTGTCTTACAGCCCATTCTTTTTGTATCTCTGCTGAACTCATTTACTGTCCCTATGCGTGTTTGCTGCCAGTATATGTTCTTGACTATCATAATGTGTTTCCCGAATATGTCGAGGTTGCCGGGTATCTCTCTGTGGCGTACTTTGTCAAATGCTTTGCATGGTCTATAAAACAGAACTTTTTTCTTTTTTGTTAATTTTTGTATATATTTGGTTAAAAATTTTATTAAGTTTGGGTTATAGGAATGCATATAAAACATCTACTTAATTGGAGCATAAAATATAGACCTTTATTCACAAAAATACGGCTGTGTGTGTATGTGTGTGTGTGTGGACTTATAACAGTTTTTTTTAAACGTACGATAGGGTGAACCGACATGCCCAAATAAAGCGTTGTAACCGTGTCGAATCGGGTCATGTCCAATTTCGCAAAGGAATATGCCCGTAAGGGTTCTCTTTGTCGGATTTTATTCTTTTGGGTTTTTTTTTTCAAATGGCGAATGATAACGACTCATGTTAAATTAAAAATAAATTTAAATAAAACGGAAGGTAAGAGAACTTTTTTTAAATGTCATGTAAGGATTCTCCACAGCTTCATTTTCGATATAATGGAGTGTTTTCTTAGACATGTTTTTTTTTTTAATTCAGAGTTTTTCTTCTCTTAAACTGGTTGCCAACCAAAACTACGGAGTACAGTCTACCCATGCTATTTACTTATAACTGGGTTTACGGTCATATCACGTTGAATACACCGGGTCTCGTCCGATCCCAGAAGTTAAGCAACGTTGAGCCTTGTCAGTAATTAGATGATTGACCGCTTTGGAATACCAGGTGCTGTAAGCGCTTCTTAACGGATGTGCGATGTGGTGCAGTGGATATAGGCTCGAAAAGAGAAATCGGGGAGCCGACTTCGAATTCCACTTGAATGCCCTGCGTTTACTTACGCGCTAATACTCTTCGAAAATGTATTAATCCGTCCTTTCCCTCCAGTTATGGATTAAATAACAGGACAGATTGGATTCTATAGCCTTGGCTGGCAACCAGTCTATCGCAGCAGGTATTGGCAAACTGTTGCGGGATAATTAAAATACCTGCGGTCTATACAAGGTAGGAATTGTGACCCTGCCCTTAAACAAATTCCAATGAATCTTTCTCCATCGCTTGGGAGGAAGCAGGCTCAACCCGACCAGGGTAAATGTCGAAATAGGTACAGGTATAACTGGGTGAAGGTATTTGTCTGGCAAGAGGTAAAATAGCTTATGTTATGGAATTCGAATGATTATTTTTTGATCAGTCAGTATGATCTACATATTTTTTTTCAAAAATCCATTCTGATATATTTGCAATACAAGGCCCAAGTGCTACTCAAGGTAGATGTTTTTAAAAAGATTGTTGTAAGTGCTTACAGAAAAAGGAGGAAGATCAGCGCATTTTGAGGATATGTAAAGATAGACAAGGCCAAAGGTGTGAAGAATTTAAAATTGTAGTGATCAGGAGAGTAGATTTGAAAGAGTCCTTTCAACGATACAAAATTTCTGGGGCTGAAGCTGTCTTTGTTGAACTTCCTCCTCACCAATGGAATATGAAAGTCATGAAAAAGAGTCGACTCATGAGTCCATTTGGTCTGATCTTGTGAAGTAGGCCAGGTCTTAGTGATTTCAGTTCCTCCTAGTATATTTCTCATATAAACACACACACAATAGTTCGCCTTCATCTATCGAGCTCCCATAGTTGGGTTCAGAGATAGAATCGCCATCATTTATCCATCACACCAAATGGTGTATAGGGCAGCAACTTTTTGTTGCTGTTTCTGCAACAAACAGTTTTTTACGGGGCAGGGTTGTTAGCCCTGCACCCAACCCCCAAACCTGGAGGACCGGTGGACCATTCTTGGTCCTTTTGTTTACAGCACCTGGTATTCCCAAATGATCACCCATTTAAGTCACTGACCAGGCTAGATTTTGCTTAACTTCGGTGATCGGACGGTAACCGGTGTATTCAACATGATATAGCCGTAGACTATATCGGTAGAATCGCCGACTGATGTCAATTCGGTCGTGTTTCAATCCTGGCTAGAAGCAATCGGATGTCTAACAGTACTGACGAGCTGTGATTCAGCGAAACAGATCTGTCTGCGGATGACTATATATATCTCAGAAGGAAAGTTGAAAATGCAGCATGAGTTTTTAAGAGTTTCTAAGGTATTTTCGGAAAAGAAACTACAACACCTCATACAGAAAGTAGCAGAGGAGAGTGACAAAAAGGGACTACAAATAAACTTTAAGAAAACTGAGTGCATGGTCATCAGCAAAAGATACAACCCAAAATGCCAAATACAGATGGGAGATAACAGAATCAAGCAAGTACAAAAATTTAAGTACCTAGGAAGTGTTCTAACAGAAGATGGAAAGTGCGACACGGAGATCCGAAGGCGAATTGGCATGGCACAGGACGCGTTCCAGAAGATGAGCAAAATACTAACACACAGGAAAATCTCAAAAGAAACGAAGAAAAGAGTGCTAGACTGCTATGTGATGTCAGTTCTTCAATACGGCAGTGAATGCTGGACAATATCATCAAAAATGTGGACAAAACTGGAAGCAGCGGAAATGTGGTTCTACAGAAGGATGCTGCAGATATTGTGGACTGAGCATGCAAGCAACGATGAGGTGTTGGAAAGAATGGCAACAAAAAGGAAATTGGTACTGAGCATCAGGAAGAGACAACTGAAGTTCCTAGGACACTCAATGAGAAAGGAGAGCCTGGAGAACCTGATACTGACTGGTCAGATAGAAGGAAGGAAAAACAGAGGAAGGCAACGGATAACATATTTGCAGGGTCTGATCAGGTGGATGACGGAACGGGGGTTGCCAGGAGCAACAGGAGCAAACATACTAAGAGCCACAAGAGATAGGGAGACATGGAGAACCTTGATCGCCTACGTCCTGAAGGAACAGGGCACACAGAAGAAGAAGAAGAAGAAGAAGAAGAAGAAGGCATTTTCGAATTCTTTTGTTTATATTTTTACTCGTATGGGATATATATAAAACATATATATGTATAAAATGATAAAAATTCTTTCTCAGAAATATATATATATATATATATATATATATATATATATATATATATATATATATTGGTTTCATTAAAAATGACAGACAAGGTGTTATCATTAAGTTTTTATATAATTTTTCATGTGTTCGTATAATCTTTTCTTTTCAGAAAATTATTTCTGTGTGTGTGTGTGTATGTGTGTGTGTAAGTATGGTTTATATATATATAGGACTTAATGACTTTCCTTAAATATTTACAGGCATATCTTAAGAACTACGCAAGATAGAAACATGAGGTTGTAATATGACGTAGTCTTATTAGCATATTTTTTCATTAAGATGGTGCTGCTATCACCAGCATCAAAATGGCGTCTCTGTGTTTGAAATCAGGGGAAGATGGCCACACATATTGACGTGGGTAGATAAGAAAACTCTATGAAGTTTGAACTGGTGGGCGTTATATAAACCTCTGATTTATCATATGTAAAATCCGAACTCAAGAACTTGGAAGAATTGACACACCCAAATATCCCAACCGAAAGAAAGAATGGAAGAGATGAGTGCCGGATTTTGTCTTCTATTATTATAATTATTTTCACTATTTACATTGTTCCTACTGTTGTCGTCATTTTTCTTGTCATATTCACGACGTTTCGGTCGTTGTACGCTCCAACCTTTTTCAGGTGATTATAATTTCGAACAGAATATTTTATTTAATTCATAGGGGTAGATTGTTCTAGTTCCGCGAGTCATGCATATTCCAGACATCTCAGTTATCTCCCTTTAAGTTAACTTTGTTTTAAGTTTTTTGCTCATCTTTGCTTTAGTCAGGTGTTGAATTTATAACTCTTTGAATCCAGCTAACATGTTTATTTTCACGGCCATGTATCCTTGGGGACATCAGTCTATGAATTTTGGGGACTCGTTTATATAATGTATATATATATATATATATATATATATATATAGTCATCCGCAGACAGATCTGTTTCGCTGTAATCACAGCTCATCAGTAGGGTTAGACTCCGATTGCTTTTAAACCAGGATTGAAACCCGACCGAATTGGCGTCAGTTAGCGATTCTATCTCTATCCCAAACATATCACTCTCTTATATCGTAGCCAGATGCACTCCAATTACGAACTAGACGAGAATATCCTAAAAATACTCATTAACACTAATATTTCTCCGTCAGACCCTAACAAAGGAATTAAGTTTATCATATATTGCGATAAATCCACTACATCCAGTTCATTCGTTCGCAACGACTCCTCCCCAACCTTTAGCGATTTTCAAAAATCCAATGTAGTTCATAAATTCAAATGTCCCTTTCGAGAATATATCTCTAACAAACTAAATAATATCTACATTGGCCATACTACCAACTCGCTCACACGGCGTTTTACGTTACACTTAAATGACAATTCAAACATATTCCGACATTTAAAACAAGACAGTTATGAACGCACACTTCTCAGAAAAACGCTCGTTGAAAACACATATATACTTAGACAAGAAAATAATAAACGGAAACTCAAAATCCTGGAAGCTATCTACATCAAACAACTTAAACCTGTTTTGAATACGATAAATTTTGATATCTCAACTAACATACTCAAATGCCTGTAATCAGATCAAGAACCACACCACCACCATTTTGTTACTGTCTGCGGCCATCCGCCACGGTAAAAATGGACTTGTTTCTTTAATTTAATTCTCTTTATTTAATTCCACTTTGTTAATAGCTTAAATGTTCTATGTTCAATATATGTTTATGTTTATTCTTTGATAATGGCTTATGTAAGCCGAAAGCTTAGACCTGATAAGAAAATCAACAATTACTGGGATTTCTTGTCGTCTTTCAACGATATCACCATCAAGCTTATCAGACGGTACGAACGGATCCTACACAAAATAAATAGACAAAACTTGTCTATATTATTCAACGAAACCTGTATTCATGAAAAAAATGCAGCCAAATCACACACACACACACACACACACACACACACACACACACACACACAATATATATATATATATATATATATATATAACGGTGTTTATTATAATATAGAGAATAGTTCCACTCTTTTTTTCTGAAAATTCTGCATTCATAACCAAACCATTATTTGTATTCAGATACCGACGGATAATACAAAGTAGATAGAGGCAATAAATTTACTCTAGTTGAGAAAGATTATATCTTTTAAATGGAGTCTGTTTTTTAGCTTCGAACGAACGAAGGAGAAGTTGAGGCATTTTTCATAATACCACTCAGTTTTTCAGGTTCTAGTGCTTTGATGTCAGTCTGAATGTTGTTCTTCAGTTGGTGGAAAGTCTGTTGCTTCTTGACATAAATCTTGTCTTTTGGGTGGCAGATTAGAACGAATTCAGGTCCTGTCAGATTCGGGAACATGATGACCAGTTTACGTCGCAACCGTGATAAATTATTCGTTTCCCCAAATTTAACTAAAAAACTAGAATGTGGTTTTTGTATGAGCTATTGTCCCATTTTGTTGTACGGAAACAGACTGATGCATTTAAAAAATGTTTGAGAGATCCAAACCTGTCGAGACTGCCTTCGAGTTCATGATCTTGGATCTTATTCGATAGTCTCCCTTACTAAGATTCTTCTTCATTCCTAACCGAACGTGCTGTGTTATATCGTGAAAGGTTACTTACTGAAACTTTCTTCTTAAAACTCGAAAGAATCCATTACACTTCAATGTCGACGAGATGAATTGGAATTATGGATCCCGAGTTTTGGTAGAAAAATTTTACTTTTTGTGTCCGTTTTTGATCGTGTATTTTTACATGATTTATTTGCCAGGTGTACTTTATAAAATAGGATGTGCGTTGTGGTGCATTGGATATCGGCTCGGAACGAGAAATCGGGGAGCCGAGTTCGAATTCCAGCTGAATTCATTGCATTCACTTACGTGCAAATACCCTTGGGGAAGGTATTAATCCGCCTATTCCTTTCAGTTATGGGTTAAATAACAGGACAGATTGGGTTCTATAGCCTTGGTCGGCAACCAGTCTACCGCAGAAAGCAATGGTAACCTACTGCGGGATAATCTTCTGCCCAGTCAGTCATGTCTCTTTCGAGACATGATCGCCCAAGCGTGTATCACGTATGGCACTTAACTGACTGACTTTATAAAATACTAGCATCATAGCCCGGCGTTGCCCGTGCAACTCAGAACATTTTAGTAGTAGAAGATGCCACTTTTGATTTTACATATTTTGTTTTTGTTTGAAACACCCATTTTTTTAAATATTTCTTTTGTTTCAAAATTACGGGGAAAAATATTCACATTTTTTGTTGACCAAAAGAATTTTTAAAACGTCGGAATAAAAACTAAATATAAAGGCTCATTTTTTTTAATAAAACATATTTTAGTCGCGTTTGACACGAGTGATTTGATTTCTGTGACGTAATTCAGCAACCATCTTAGATCTTAGATGTTTTACGGAGCAAATGTAAACAAACATGTCCATTTGCCAAAAAGTGCGAAAGATCAATTGCTGAATTTAAACTCAAAAAGTATGTGTCGAACTGGCTTCCCTGTAGATATGTATCCCTAGAAAGTTTGAAAGGCGTAGCTTAAAAAATGTAGGCGTGCATAGGGAACAGTCACACACAGACTTACAGATTGCCTTTTATATATATATAGATATGCAAGAAAACTAAAAAATCAGTTAAATAAACAAAAAGTTATTAAACTTTCAAACCACTTACTGACTTTTGGGACGCACTGTATAAGCATTGCAATCGCTCAGAATTCATCATCCTGTGAAACATTTAATTTATGACTCTGTTAATATTGGATCACCCTTCCTCTTCCATTAAAGAATAGACCAGTTATCAATGAGTTACGTGAGATCATAGAGAAGTCATGGGAGAAACTGTTTGTTTATTTAGATAATTTCTTTTACACTAAGTATGATTCCTAATGAACCAAAGTACTTTCTCCCAAACCACGAACGTGGCCTTTTAAGGTTTTAATTAAACCTTTTTCTGCTCAAATCAAATGGCCCCAGAAAAAGATATTACGCTTTTATTACCGATCTTTTTAAATATGGAACATTAAAAATTTCTCACGCTACCATATTTTGTTTATATAAAATTCAGCCAATAAAAGAGCCACTCAAGGTAGATTAGTACTGAATGAGGTGCGTAGTATAAATAAAAGAGGATGTAGAACGAAGTGATGATTATGATGAAGATAGATATCGAATGTAGGTTTTGAAAAAATTAAGATGATAGTTATTTACATTATTTATAAATGTGTGTTGTGGAACAATGGATATTGGCTCCGTGTGAGAAATCAGAGAGCCGAGTTCGAATTCCAGTTGAATTGGGAAAGATATTAATCTATATCTTCTCTCTCTAACTATGGTTTGAAATAGCAGGACATTTTGGGTTCTTTAGCTTTCAAGAATGTGCGTTATGGTGCAATGGTTATCGGCTCCGAACGAGAAACCGGAAAACCGAGTTCGAATTCCAGTTAAATTCCTCGCATTCATTTACGCACGAATATTCTTGGGAAAGGTATTAATGCGTCTCTTCCCTCCAGTTATGGATTAAGTAACAGGACAGATTGGGTTATATAGCATTGGCTGGCAACCAGTCTACCGCAGAAAATAATGGCAACTTACTGCGTGATAATCTTCTGCTCAGTCAGTCATGTCTCTTTCGAGACATGATCGCTCAAGCGTGCATCACGTATGGCATTTAACTGAATGACTGAGTAGCTATGGTTTGAAAAAGCAGGACATTTTAGGGTTCTTTAGCCTTGATTGGCAACCAAAAGCGATGATAATCTTCTGCCTAGTCAGTTATGAATCAAAAGAGACATGATCGTTTAAGCGTGTATCACGTATAGCACCTGACTGATATTATTTATATTGTCCGGACTGTGGTTCTAGCTTTTGTTGACATATTGCCGATGTTTCAGCCGTTGTACGCCCCAAACTTGATTAAGTGATTGGAATTTAGAACTGAACCCTTTATTTCTGGGGTGGGTTGTTCTCGTTCTATTAGTTATGCCACTTCCGGATGTTTTAGTTATCTCCATTTCAACCCAACTCTCTATATTTTTTTGTTCACAGATATAGCCAGGTATTCAACTCAAAACTCTTTGGGTCAAGTCACTGTGCCCTTGAGGAACGTGGATAAAAGAATGAATTTTTTTAAAATAACACAAATAAAACATCTGTTGATGACTTTCAACAGCAGCAATAACTAAAATGAATAGCATTTGTAAATCTAAGCGAAAATAATGACATAATCAGGACTTTCAATAATCTTGGAATTATTTCGAACTTTTGATCTCATCTTGGTTGATATCGGTTTTATAATAGACACAACGTTTCGACCAAGTACCCTCTGGTCATCATCAGGTGTTCATAGATTGGCTGATGGGGATTATCTAGCTGATTATTGCGAAATATCCTGTGAAATCAATTATTGTTCTGTCATGTTAGAATTTGGTACTCTCACTACCAAGTCCAAGGATCGAACTCATGACCACTAGATGCTACTAACACATATATAACCAACTACTATATCTACTACGCCACCGTCCCCAAGTGGTGTCTTTTTGGAGCCTTTTATATCCAGTGTCAAATGGATTTTGACAATTGGATTATGTGAGTGGGTTCTTGCCACTTGTCATAATTTGTATTTATTTCTGAGATGAGTCATTTTCAAAAGTTAAGTTTTTTAAAAGTTCAAAATAATTCCAAGATTATTGAAAAATACTCATCTCAGAAATAAATACAAATCAGGACTTTGTTGTTCCACATGAAATCAAATTAAAGATTAGGAAGGAACCCCCTCATCATTACTAGAAAGAACGATAGCACCTAACAAACATGATTTCACTTGTTGTGGCCTGTTAGGGTCAGGAAGAAAGATAAGAAAAGAAGGAGGTAGGTTGAACCAGAATATTGGAATAACAGAATATATATACAAAACAAGTGTGTTATTAGTCAGCACAGTGTCGTGCTTAGCAACATCGCAGCTCCACTCCGCAGAATGCGCATTGCGGTCCACTCTACCCTTCAGGATGCAACTTACGACCCCCCGAACATACTGTACCCACAATAAATGGTAATTTAAACAATGGTACTTTAAAATATGTGCGTTGTGGTACAGTGGATATCGGCTCGGAACAAGAAACCGAGGAGCCGAGTTCGAATTCCAGCTGAATCCATTGTATTCACTTACGCGCAAATACCCTTGGTAAAGGTATTAATCCGTCTCTTCCCTCCAGTTATGGGTTAAATAGCAGGACAGATTGGGTTCTATAGCCTTGGTCGGCAACCAGTCTCCCGCAGAATGCAATGGCAACCTACTGCGGGATAATCTTCTGCCCAGTCAGTCATGTCTCTTTCGAGACATGATCGCCCAAGCGTGTATCACGTATGGCACTTAACTGACTGACTTTAAAATAAATAGTACTTTAAATAAATGGTTCTTGGAACAAAAATACTACCGGGACGCAGATCACGAAAAAATGGAAGAAATCGCGGAATTGACGTTTGGAGCGATATTCATTACGAACGTTTTTACAAATTTTAATTACTTTTTATGTATGTTGAAGGAAACAGATATCTATCATCTATTTCTCTCTCAAGTTTTTTTTTTTTTAATTACAAATGATTTGCAGCCTCTTCGGAAAGCTTCTATCAGAAGACTTCTATCAAAGTTTATACATATTTTTTTTTGTTTAATACTTTGTTTTTGGTTCTAATAGAGTTAGACCAGTACATATTTGTATTAAAAAGTGTTCTATACAATTATATTGTAGAAATTTTGAATATTTTTCATTTTTAAACGAGTTATTTCGCTACCTTGATTTCCATTATGAGTGGTTTCTTCAGGCGATTTTTAATATATTAAAAATTGCCTGAAGATACCACTCATGGTAGAAACCAAGGTAGCAAAATAACTCGTTTAAAAATGAATATATATATATATATATATATATATATATATATATATATATATATATATAGAGAGAGAGAGAGAGAGAGAGAGAGAGAGCGAGACGCGTTGATAGATGTCTATTTCAATGAATGCCGAATGTTTCTTTATACGGAAATTGCTAATATCATCCTTACCATTTTCCTCAAGAGTTCCTAGTTGCTATTCGCTTTTTCCATGAAATTATCATCATCTTTCTGTAGAATCACGTTTATGTTTATTCCATTTTTTTTTTCATTTTCATCTGCGCGAAGAATGTCCAGCTTTCTAAGTCATATAAGAAGATTGATATCATATAGCATATATCATGAATGTGCACGTGAATATACATGCTTATGTAAATATGTGTGAATACTAACATACATATATTATTATGTGCGAGTTTAAATAAGTGTGAGTGAATGTATATATAAACTTGAATATGAAAGTAGATGAATTTACGTGTGCAGATGGGAGTGCATGACTGTGTGCGAAATTCCCAGTATCTGTTGTTGAATTTAAGTCTGCAGATGGGAGTGCATGACTATGTGTGATATTAACAGGATCTGTTGATGAATTTACGTGTGCAGATGGGAGTGCATGACTGTGTGCGATATTCCCAGTATCTGTTGTTGAATTTACGTGTGCAGATGGGATTTTATGACTGTGTGCGATATTCCAAGGATCTGTTGATGAATTTCGGCGTGCAGATGGGAGTGCACAACTGTGTGCGATATTCCAAGGATCTGTTGATGAATTTCGGCGTGCAGATGGGAGTGCATGACTGTGTGCGATATTCCAAGGATCTGCTGATGAATTTACGTGTGCAGATGGGAGTGCATGACTGTGTGCGATATTCCCAGGATATGTTGATGAATTTCGGCGTGCAGATGGGAGTGCATGACTGTGTGTGATATTCGCAGGATCTGTTGATTTTTGTCACTGTGTAAGAAGGACAAATACAGAGGTGGCTTCTGGTCTATTGACTTCAATTTATATATGTTTATAGACTGAAATATACTCTCTTAAATTCTGATTTTGACGATTATACGTCCAATAAAACTTAACATCCTTTATATTGAATCATTTGTAAATGCTAATAACCAATACAGTTAATTATTATTAATTACAAGTCGCGTGTCATCATATGGAGGTTACATGAATGCCTGACATTAACAGGAAAATGTCGAGAATATCGACTAAAACAGATGCAGAACATTATATATATATATATATATATATATATGCTCTCGTTTGTTTATTGAGCTCTCTAGAAGGAAAACTTTAAAAATCAGTAGCCGCTTTCTGTGATTTACGCTTTACTCCCTATCATGAATTGATTTTTCTTCGCTGCTGGCGTGTGTATACACCGCGTATATAATACGTTAAAATCTGCCCACATCTCTCAGCCGTGCGCCGATAGCTTAGAGGTGGAATCTCGTACTGATGCCAAATCGAGATTCGAGTCAGGCTCTAAGAAATCAGATTTCTAGCCACACCGATGAGCTGCGATACAGCGAAACAGGTTTGTATGTAGATGACTATATATATATATATATATATATATATATATATATATATATATATATCAGTCAGTTAAGTGCCATACGTGATAGACGCTTTGGCGATTATGTCTCGGAAGAGACATGACTGAATGTGCAGAAGATTATCCTGCAGTAGGTTGCCACTGCTTTCTGCGGTAGACTGGTTGCCAACCAAGGCTATAGAACAGAATCTATTATTTAACCCATAACTGTAGGGAAGAGACGGATTAATACCTTTCTCAAGGGTATTTGTGCGTAACTGAATGCAAGGAATTCAACTGGAATTCGAACTCTGATTTCTGATTTGTCGTTCCGAGCCGATATCCACAGCACCACAACGCACATCCCCACCACAATGCACATCCCATATATATATATATATATGCATATGCACTGTCAAATATATATATATATATATATATATATATATATATATGTGTGCACATCCCGCACCACAACACACATCGCATATATATATATATATATATATATATATATATATATATATATGGGATGTGCATTGTGGTGCGGGATATGCATATATATATATATATTTGAAAGTGCATATGCATATATATATATATATATATATATATATATATATATCCGGTGGAACTCGCTTCCATATTCTTGCTTTCCTGACGACTACAGCCTCAAGGAATTTAAATGCAATGTCAATACTCATCTCTTAACCACTTGACTCTAGGTTTTTTCTTCACCACCCCGTATATCCTTTCCTTTCTCTCCACTTTTGCAACTGTCATCACACCTGTATTCCCATCCTTCTCATGCTCTTTTCTAACTGGTTCGTCTTTCTCGTCACACTCTTCTAATTAATCTTTTTTTTACTCTTATGTAGCCCCCTGCACTTCAGTGGCGTTACCGCCTTGCTCGAGGTGATACGACTAAAAAAAAAATCTTTTTTTTTAAATATATATATTCGAGAGTCAGTCAATTACGCAACTTTGGTTTGAACCTTTCAATATCTTCAGGTTTTTATATTATCTGATTCTCCAACGCACTTTTCGAACGCACTCTTTTCTTGAAATGAGTGACAAAGACATAGAACTGGATCTATTCTAATAAGTTTTCATCTCTGGTCCATATTTTCTTTTTATTCGGTCAGATAAGTTCCTGCAGCAAGTTGCCATTTCCTTCTGCGATAGACTAATGTCCGACTAAAACTATAGAACTTAACATATCCTGCTATTTAATTGTTTATCCAGATCAGTCATTTAAGTGTCATACGTAATACACGCTTGGGCGATCATGTCTCGAAAGAGACATGACTGACTAGGCAGAAGATTTTCCGGCAGTAGGTTACTATTACATTCTGCGGTAGATTGATCGCCAACCAAGGTTATAGAATCCAATTTTCTATTCAATTCTTTTATCCAGGTCAGTCAATTAAGTGCCATGCGTGATACTCTCCTGCTGTTTAACCCATATCTGGAGGGATAAGCAACGAGTTCATACTTTTTTTCCCAGGGGATTTACACGTAACTGAATGCAACGCATTCATCTTGAATTCGATCTCGGATTTCTGTTCGAGCCGATATCCCCTGCAACACAACGCACCCCCCGTTTTATGCATCTTTTTTTTGTAATCATATCACCCCGAGCAAGGCGGTAACGCCACTGTTGTGCAGAGGGCTACGTCAGAGTGAAAAGATTGGAAAAGAGAAAGCCGGAAACCACATCCTAAACAGGGAACAAGGGATGAGCCTCTACACCTGTTCAATAGACATGGGTGGAGTGTGAACCGGGCGATAGTTTTGTCTATCTACTCCAATTACTGAAAACAAAAAAAGAAATAAAGAAATAAAAACTGATCTCAAAAGTATCATCATCATTTATCCATCACACCCATATGGTGCATAGGGCAGAATCTTTTTGTTGCTGTTTCTGTAACAAACAGTTTTTTACAGGGCTGGGTTGTTAGCCCTGTACCCAAACCGGGAGGGACCGGTGGACCATTCTTGGTACTTACGTTTACAGCGCCTTGTATTCCCAAATGGTCACCCATTTAAGTACTGACCAGGCTCGATATTGTTTAACTTCAGTGATCGGACGGGAACCGGTGTATTCAACACGATATAGCCGTAGACCTCTCAAAAGTATAGCGTCACTTTATTTTAAAACTTGAAGTATCGTAAACTGTAGTGTCATAAATTGAAGTATCTTAATTCATCAAACTAATATTTGCTTCACTTACAAAAGTACAGAAATCTCAATAATGGCAGCAAGTCTTACGTGTGACCGCGAACCACTTTCTCTCGCTGTCACATTAAGGGCGGTTCTGTATTTACAGAAATAAGAACATTTTTTCTATTACTCTTTTAGTGACTTCTTTATGGGAAAGACAAAGGTTTATTTTTTGTGTATGTTCATGTACTACAAAGCCTTTTTAAATGTCATATATGAAAGTTATGTACCACTTCCTGGCTTCAAACATTTTGAAATCGGGTGGGATCAAATATTTTCTGACTAACCAGATGAAGGAACAACGAAAAGATGGCAGTCATAAAAAAATAGGAGAAAAAAAAAAAAGAAGCCAAAAAAGCAGAGCAGACATATCGGCATAAAAGTGTTTAGTTTTTCCGACTGGCTGTTTAGAATTTAGTTAAATAATAAGCAAATATATCTGAAAGGGAAATATAAAAGAAATCTAAATTGTGTCGTATCATTTTTGCATAATCGTACCCAGGTCGTTTGCACAATTCTCAGAAGATAATTAATCCAGCCGTATCAGGTCTAATTTTGTTTTCCATCTGCACGTGTAAAAGTGGTGATGTTGCAGGCTTTATACTGCGTTTATTATAAGTAACTGCAACTTTTTTAATTTTGCAAAATTCATTTTATTTGAATTCTTTAGAATGGACGCCTTAGGCATGGGCGTGGTCTGGTTGACTCTTAATAATGTTCTCTATCTTCAACAGGCGCCCCATATAAAAGTCGACATTAAATGACCCTCACAATTTTGAAATGTCATATGATCACCCATCATCACAAGAGAAGGAATTTTAAATGAGAATCAAAGTTTTATATTATATTTAAATACTCTCAAAACACTAATGACGAAATTTTGTTTCCAACGCAGCAAAGATATCGGAATAATATTATTGTATCCCGCACGCTTAAGAAACGGGTTATGGTAAAACGGCTTATGGAAAAAAGGCTAGGATATCGGATAGAACCGGTGTTTAAACGTGATATGGCCTTAAGCCAAGATATCTCGTTAATGAGTAGCTTTTTTTTTTATGGAATTGGTGATATTAGGTATGTTTTTTAACACTTTTTCCCTTCAAGACGTAAGTGATTATGAGTCTTCATAGAAGGCTCTTTATTCTCTGTGAATTTTCATGACTTCTTGGGAAAGATAGTGGAGTAGCTTCTCGTTGCCTTCTCCAGATTTTGAAGTTAAAAGTTTTTCTTAGTCTAGAAACTCCAGTCTAATCTTCTATTTTTAACACCTTTTCCCTTCAAGACGTAAGTGATTATGCGTCTTCATAGAAGGCTCTTTATTCTCTGTGAATTTTCATGACTTCTTGGGAAAGATAGTGGAGTAGCTTCTCGTTGCCTTCTCCAGATTTTGAAGTTAAAAGTTTTTCTTAGTCTAGAAACTCTAGTCTAATCTTCTATTTTTAACACCTTTTCCCTTCAAGACGTAAGTGATTATGCGTCTTCATAGAAGGCTCTTTATTCTCTGTGAATTTTCATGACTTCTTGGGAAAGATAGTGGAGTAGCTTCTCGTTGCCTTCTCCAGATTTTGAAGTTCAAAGTTTTTCTTAGTCTAGAAACTCTAGTCTAATCTTCTATTTTTAACACCTTTTCCCTTCAAGACGTAAGTGATTATGCGTCTTCATAGAAGGCTCTTTATTCTCTGTGAATTTTCATGACTTCTTGGGAAAGATAGTGGAGTAGCTTCTCGTTGCCTTCTCCAGATTTTGAAGTTCAAAGTTTTTCTTAGTATAGAAACTCCAGTCTAATCTTCTATTTTTAAAAAATTATTTTCCTTCAAGCTAAGTGATAAAGTTCAAGAGGTTATTGAGATAGAAGGATTCTGAGAAAACTTTACTGAACAACAAGAACAATAAAAAAAAACAAGAGTCAAAGAGATAAAAAATGGTGGTCGACATTGCATTTAAAGGTTTTAAGATCGCAGTTAAAAGAAAAGCAAGAAACTGCAAGAAAAAAGAAACTGTTAAAATAGAACTTACGGTTGTGTTTAGTAATTTCAATCGTAAAAAGATGACACCTAACTGCGGATCCTGTACTACGCTTCTGTTCATAAGTTCGAGGTATGAAATAGGGAAATTGATCAGAGCAACTGTCATGAAAATATTTATAGAAAAGGTACCAGAAAACTGCGTTATTTTGATGGGAAAGTGATTGAAGCTGAGATGCCAGTTCAGAACCGATAACATTGCACATTCTTTAGATTTCGTTAAGAATCTCTACTCACATAGCAGAAGTAGTAATCCAGATGTGGCAGCATATTCAATTCACAGGCGAATTGTAGACATACAGGGTGCCCAGTTAGAAATTGGTAAATCCAGAAAGATGTAAGAAAACTGGTGATAACTGGAAAAAATGCAGAAGAATTTCTGTACATTTCGTCAATCCCCCTCCATCGAATGTTCTTTGAAAAGTACGATAACTTGATGCTCAAAATCAGTGAGATGTTTAGCCATACGAGAAGGGCAGAACGAAAGACTAATGTCTGCAAATAACCTTTAAATAACGAGCAACAAGACCGAGCAGGAATTAATCAATCATAAAAGAACCAATCAGAGATAAGTAATTATACGAAAGTCGAATTATTATTCAAGATCATAATTATTCAAGAAATGTATTCAAATTTATTCAAGGTCAATTATTTTTTAAAGATAAAACAGTGATAATAAATTTTCGTTTTTTTTTTTTTTTTTTTTTTTTGGGACATCATGTGAATCAACTTTCTTAGGAGCAGGGAGCCGTATCAAACGCATATCTTAGGTTAGACGAATCGGATTATGGTCCCATGTTACAGTGGATTGTACAAGAATAACTCATTTTCTTGGCCATTGTTTCAGGATTTCAGGATTCCGTCTCTGTCGGTCAAAGCTCTAGTATATGTTTAGCCTGTTTCAATTGGATATTGAAGAAAGATAAACTTTAGTAGTTAGTGACGAACCGCTTATATTAGTCAAAATTATAAAAAAAGACTGAAAGTGTAATTAAGAAGACAATGTTACGCCAAGTGGAGTATTGCCTGGTTTGAAAGCCTGCAATAGAAAAAAAAAAGGAAAAAGCAAAGAAATAAATAAGGAAAGAAGACTGAAAGTGAACGAAAGAAAAAGGAAAAAAATGAATGAACGAAAAAGAAGAGAAAGAAAATATGAAAAAAAAAAAAACGGAAGTAAAGCAGAAATAAAATCGGTGAAATAAAAGGGTTAAGAAAATATAGAACAGAAAATAAATTATCATTCAAGCAGCTCAGAGCAAAGATCGTAAAATAATGAAAAAAAAAAAATGATGTTTTCAAATTTAAAATAACATACGCCCCCAAAAAGAATCTGCATATTACAAAGACTTCCTTGTCTTTTTGTAGATCCTCATAATAAAAATAAATTACTTTTCACGAATTGCGACAGTGAAAAAGAAGGTTTAATGCTACCAATTCTTAGCGATTCATCAAAGTTCCTTTGAAAAGTCTTAGAAGTTTCCAGCCTTTTTCTTTGTGAGTTTCGTTTAGGCCACAAAAGAAAGACAGTAAGCAAAAACCATAAAGAAAACAAAACATGGAAATATTTTCTTAAGGAAATGTCGTTGAGTTCCATTTTTCTCAGCCTCACCCGCTCACAACGACTGCCACCAAAATTACAGAAATAACTATTTTTGTTATGGTGCGAAAGATATCCTGCAACCCCCAATTTTCTATAAATGGACTCTTCCTGTGTACGCGATGGCTGAACAATATTTTTGATGCTTTGTAAACACCAAAAAAAATCATCTTTCAAAAGCTTTCCTAATATCTATATAATTTGCTGCTATATTGAAGGACAGTCACCACATAATAATCCAGTACTTTCTTCTTTAATTCCAGCAAAATTTTCTTGTCTCTCATTACTCTACTCAGCTTCTGGAATGCAATATGTCTTAAGATCTCTGTATCGCACTTTCCCTCTTCTGCTCCAACACTTCCCAGGGATTTTGATTTCTGCCCCTGCTTGATTTTAGTATCCCCAACTTGTTATTGGCATTTTAGGACCCTTTATTTTTCTGATTTATTAATTAAAAATAACGTTAAAGTGACAAAAACGAGGAGACAAAAAATAATGAAACGTTTAACATGAACCAAAGAAAGAAAATACTTGTAAATTTTTTTTTAATCATATCACCCCGGGCAAGGCGGTAACGTGGTAAATGTGCAAGGGGCGATGTAAAAGTGAAAAGATTGGAAAAGAGAAAGCCAGAAACCACATCCTAAACAGGAAACAATGGATGAGCCTCTTCACCTGTTCAATAGACGTGGGTGGACTGTGAACCGGGCGATAGTTTAGTCTATCTACTCCAATTGAAAAAAATAAAAATAAAAAAAAAATGAAAAGATTGGAAAAGAGAAAGCCGAAAACCACTTCCTAAACAGGAAACAAGAGATGAGCCTCTTCACCTGTTCAATAGACGTGGGTGGAGTGTGAACCGGGCGATAGTTTAGTCTATCTACTCCAATTGAAAAAAAAGAAAAAAAAGGGTGAAAAGATTGGAAAAGAGAAAGCCGGAAACCACATCCTAAACAGGAAACAAGGGATGAGCCTCTTCACCTGTTCAATAGACGTGGGTGGAGTGTGAACCGGGCGATAGTTTAGTCTATCTACTCCAATAATACGTTCTATAGTTAGTGATATTCCATATATAGTGCTCAAAATGTTCACTAAGCTTTGCTTAATATAAGTTCGTAAATCTTTGTCACCTAGTGAGGACCAAACTTATTATGCTGTTGCATACAAGATTAGACAATGAACTATGACCCTCCCAAGTTCTGGAATGTTTTAAGTGGGTGTGTGTTTTTATCGGTAAAAGTTTATCGAAAAGCACATAATGTGTTTACGTTTGTGTGGGCGTCTGTAGGTTTATCTGTGAGTCAGGTTTGCTTATTAGAATGTGGGTTTTAGTGACTGTCTCAGTGCACGTTCGGAAATGGCTGATTTCATTGGCGGCAAAAGGAAGCTGAACTGGCGAAAAGAAGGGTGGATGACGCCGGATGCCAATAGAGAATAATCATTCGTAATAATTTGCCTCCGACGTGACATAAGCAAAGAAAAAAGCTTATCTGAACGCTATATTTTCAAGAGGCTTCTGTAATTTCTCTCACTCTCTCTTTCTCCCTCTCTCTCTCCTGTTATATATAAGATAGGATACAAACTCCCGACAAAGTTTTGAAGAAATTTGGCAAAGAAAACGGTTTTCCATTAGTCAAATTTATTCTCTCTCTCTCTCTCTCTCTCTCTATATATATATATATATATATATATATATATATATATATATATTATGTTTTAGAACATGTACATTATTTTTTAATATATGTCCTCGACAATCATATGCTTGTTTCAACGTTGGGTACGTTTCTTCAGGAGGTAAAGGCAAAAGGGTTTTGCTTTTACCTCTTGAAAAAACTTTGGGCACCCCACGTTGAAACAAGCATATGATTGTCGAGGACATATATTATAAAATAATGTACATGTTCTAAAACACAATTTATAATAAATATTCACAGCTCTATACATCATATATCGAGCACTGTTTTAAATTAATATTTTGGACGGAAAAAATTCTTTCTTCGTTCTGTACCCACTCGGATATATATATATATATATATATATATATATATATATATATATATATATATTACGGAAATTAACGAAGATTAGTTAAAAACAACCGACGATTTGAAATGATTTGTTTGAACATTATTTTTTTATCGATACTCGTATTTAAGTAGATATTCTGTTTTTTTAATTAAACAGTATTATATATTTATATCTACCGGCCTGATTATTTGCGATAAATTTTTATTACGAAAATGTGTGTCATTTAGCAGGATTCGAGCCTGCGACCCCTTTCCACATAGGGGAAGCTACCATATGATCTGGCACGTCTTAGACCTCTCGACCACGAATGACCTTCAGTCAAAACGAGGTTTTAATCAAGCCTATATAACACAGTTTTCGATGTATCGCAATAATCATATCTGCTCTGAAATGTATCGTAATGTCAACAAATGTAAACATGTTACGGAAATTAACGAAGATTAACGAAAATTGGTTATAAACAATTATTAATTATTATGTATAGATACATATAAGAGCAGATATGGTTATTGCGATAAATCGAAACTGTGTTATATAGGTTTGATTAAAACCTAAATTAGACTGAAGGTCATTCGTGGTCGAGAGGTCTAAGACGTGCCAAATGATATGGTAGCTTACCCTATATTGATAGGAGTCGCAGGTTCGAATCCTGCCGAATGACACACATTTTCGTAATAAAAATTTATCGCAAATAATCAGGCCAGTAGATATAAATATATAATACTGTTTAATTAAAAAAACAGAATATCTACTTAAATACGAGTATCGATAAAAAAAAATAATGTTCAAACGAATCATTATATGTTTTAGTCATCAACATACAAGCCTGCATCGCTGTATAACACCTCATCAATGTGGCCAGACAGCAGTGGATAAAGCCAGCCATACAAATATATATATATATATATATATATATATATATATATATATATATATATATATATATATACAAATATGTGTTATGTCTTGAAGGCTGTGACAATGCGTTGAATGAAATAAAGGAAGGTCGGGAGGTGTTTGTATGACCTATTTATTATATTGATATTTCGAGACTATACTCTCATCATCAGAATGGCAGAGAAAACCACAGACTGACCGTGCTTTTAGCTGTCCATCTCTGAATGGCTGGCTTTATCCACTGCTGCTGTACTTGTGTGCGTGTATGTATGTGTGCGAGTGTGTATCTGTGTGTGTTCTAGTTGGTTTTTTTATGGTCTAATGGTGTATGTGTGTGTGTGTGAACGTGTGTGTGTGTGTGAGTGAGTGAGTGAGTGTGTATGTGTGTGTATTCAAGTTGCGGTTTTATTGGTCTGATGGAATCAGTTCGTAGGATCTGGGAGTTGATGTGACTTTGACCGGGTCAAAGAATAATAAAGAATATATATATATATATATATATATATATATATATATATTATTCCACCCATACTTGGTTATATATATATATATATATATATATATATGTATCTGCGGATGACTATATGGGAATACAAGTATAAAAATATTATTGTATTTCAAGTGTACTATGTTATATATATATATATATATATATATATATATATATATATATATATATATATATGAAAAAAGAGGTTCCCTTGCGTATTGAACCTAATAAAAAGATGCAAACTGGCGCATTGGACTCAGTTTCTTTTCTATATCCTGGATTCTTTGTCATTACAATATCTCCTTTTTCATTTTACTTTCAATTTTCTTTCTGTCATGATTTATTTGCAGTTTCTTTCTTTCTTTTATAATCGCCTTCTGTTTTCTTTTTTATTTCTTTTATTTTCTGTTTCTATTTTCTTTCTTTCTTTCTTTTTTTATGCTTGCTTTCATTTTCTTTTTTCTTTTATGACTTATTTCTATTCTTTTTTCTTTCTTTTTTCTTGCTTTTTTTTCATGATATGATTCCGTTTTCCTTCTTTTCTGTTCACTTCCATTTCCTTTCTTTCTTTCTTTCTTTCTTTTATGATTGTTTCAATGTTTTTTTGTTTTTCGATTTATTTCGATTTTCTTTTTTACTTTTATAACCTGTTTTCATTCTCTTTCTTTTTCTTCGTCTGTTTCCATTTTCTTTATTCATTTTATCCCTTTCATTTTGTTTGTTTGTTTCTTTATTTTATGGCCTTTCCATTTTTTCATTCTCTTTCTTTCTTTCTTTCTTTCTTTTTTCGTGCCCTTTTGAAATATTTTTTCTTTCTTTTATGATCGCTTCTATTTTCTTTCTACCTTTCATTCTTTTAGGATCTGTTTGCATTTTTTCTTTCTTTCTTTTATAATCGCTTCTGTTTTCTTTCTTTCATTTTCATGCTCTGTTTCCAATTTCTATCACTCATTCTTTTTTTTCTTTCTTTTATGACCGGTTTCCATTTTCTTTCTTTCTGTCTTTGTTTGTTTGTTTGTTTCTTTCTTTTATGATCGATTCTATTTTCTAGTTATTCATCTTTCTTTTATAATTTGTTCCTATTTTCTTTCTTTCTCTCTTTCTTTTATGAGTTTTTTTATTTCTTTCGTAGCTTACATTTTTCTTTTCTTTTTCTTTTCTGCCTTTTTTAATCGCTTTTCTTTCTTTCATGATTTTTCTTCCTTTTATGACCTTTTTCACATTCTTTTTTCTTTCTCTGTTTTCTTTCACATGATTTCTTTTTTGTATTTTTCCTTTAAGGACATTTCCTATTTATCTTTCTTTCTTTATGGCCCTTCTTTCTTTCGTTATCGTTTTTACTTTCTTTCTTTCTCTCTTTCTTTCTTTCTTTCTTTCTTTCTTTCATGTTTCCAATTTCTTTCTTTTATGACATCTTTCCATTTTCTTTCTCTCTTTCTTTTGTTTGTTACTTTCTTTTATGATCTGTTTCCTTCCTTCCTTCTTTCTTTCTTTCTTTCTTTCTTTCTTTCTTTCTTTCTAAACACCCCCACACGTTTCTTTCTTTCTTTCATGATTTTTTTACTTTCTTTCTTTCATGATCTTCTTTATTTTCTTTCTTTCGCTCTTTCTTTTTTTAGTTATCGCTTTCCCCGCTTTATTTTCTTTCTTTCTTTCTTCTTTAATGGCCTATTTTACTAGCTTTCTTTTTCTTTCTTTCTTCTTTAAAAACTTTCGTTTTT
>JBBBDQ010001901.1:150000-187500 GCA_037127315.1 Ascarosepion bandense | reverse complement strand
TTCCAGTTTATTCTTCATCCGTGGAAAGGAGATTCTCTAGAATTCATTGCACACATAAGAGGATGGTTATCATATAGATATCCAACACAATTTATAAAGATTTTTTTCCGTTACTCTGCACTTTGCTTAGCTTTTGGAATAAAACTCTGGGCGATAGATTTTGTATGTCTGTCTGTCTGTCTTTCTGTCTGTATCTCTATTCCTCTTTATATATATTCAATAATGAATTAGAGCCCTGTGGCTATTGGGCGTGTATAATGATATACGTGCTAAAAAGTCTGCCTTCTTCCACGGAACGCTTGTATCCCAGAGGTGGAATCGCCGACTGACGACAATTCGGTCGAGTTTCAATCCTGGGTAAAAAAGCAATCGGAGTCTGACCGAACTGATGAGCTGTGATACAGCGAAACAGATCTGTCTGCGGATGACTATAGTATATATATAAATATTGTTTAATAATTAGTTTTTGGTCCTAATAGGGTTAAACCAGTACACATTTGTATTAAAAAGTGTTCTATACAATTATATTGTAGAACTTTTGAATATTTTCTATTTTTAGACGAGTTATTTCGCTACCTTGGTTTCTACCATGAGTGGTGTCTTCAGGCAATTTTTAATAACTAAAAATTATTATTATTTATTAAATAGATATAATAAATTTATAATATTTATTATAAAGTTATTAAAAATCGCCTGAAAACACCACTCATGGTAGAATCCAAGGTAGCGAAATAACTCGTTTAAAAATGAAATATATATATATATATATATATATATATATATATATATATATATATATGAGTCCTTACTGGTACGAAGTTTGTTTGTTGAAGCCTGGAATCTAAGAAACGGTAGAAATGCGGCCGACTGAGAAATGAGTTCAACAAGGCCGTCTCTCTTGAACCCAGCTGGGTTTGGTGTCTTCAGCTTCGCTCTGTTTGACTTGCATAAGGGCTGTCTGAACCAGTATACCTTTCCGCTCCGTTAAGCAGCGATTGTGGGCCGACAGAGACAACTCAGTCGTCCTCGATTTTAGTTGTTCAGTAACCTGCTTCCGGCCGGGATGATCAGGCAAGCGAGATGTTACATACGTTTAAAAATGTCGACTCATGCTGTGCGGTAATTAAATGTTACCCGTTCATTGAAATTAAATAAATGTAATTTTATATTTTGAAATTTAAGTACAGTGCTAAATAAATCTATAAAGCCAGCCCTTCTAATTATTTATTTCTTTTCTTCTCTCTGTCTTTTTTGTTTTCTTTTTCTTTACTTCATTTTTCGTTTTTTTTTTCACTTTTTCTTTTTCCTTTTCTGTTTCTATTCTTCCTTTTTTTTCTATCCCTTCCTCATTTTTTCTTTTCAGTCCTGGGTATGACGATAAACTACATATGGCAGCAAGGCGTCTGATTGGTAGATTAGAGGTTTTTACGTTGTTCACAGGCCCACCCTGATCCGGGGTGGCAGCACCTGTCAGGGTCCCAGCTACGGTTAAATAGTTAATATCCCATGTTACGAGGATGCATTTATATATAAAAATAATATTAATACTGTCTAAAAATTATAGTAAGGGATTCTATTGAGTCCTACTTGTTATTAAAAAAGAGTTTTAATTCATGATGTAGTTGCTAAGTAGAGAAATTAGGGATAGAACGTTTTGGAAGATTGTAGAATGTTCGAGTAAAATCTAGAGAATTCGAAATGATCTAGAAATATGCAAATTATGTGTTAAAATAGGCTTTGGGAAGAGAGTAGTTGGATTTGCTGACATTATCAACTCCGGCTCGATTCAGGATTTGTATATCCAGCCGAAAGAATCTCTAAGAAAAGTTGCCGACCAACTAAAACCTGAAATAGAACCTCGTGAAACTAAGTGGATAAATAGAAATTTTTGACTCTTTCATTGACCAAGCTAATAATTATTCTTTATATACACATTTAATGATGTCAAAAAAGTATAGAACTCGCTAGCTTAACTGGGTAAAGATACTTGACACTTTACCTTCCCTTTCTCTCCTTGTAACACTCGCCGGTAGTAAACTCTATGTTTCTTGTTTTGAATGCAACAAAAATTGTGTATTTTCAAATATTTCATTTCAGTGTTTTTTGTAAATTAAATAGCTCTGAGTTTTGGTCAATCATTTTTTCTTTTCTTACAGCTTAACACGTAACACCCCCACCAAAAAATAATATAATGTATAAAAATAGATTTTATAGTAAAAATGACAGCGAAACATTTTTATATATAAAAATTATCAACAATACATATCTGTAGTTTAATGCATATAATTGCATTTAAGATATATTTAGTTGAGGCCATAAATTTAGATGTTAGCATTAAAAAACCCATACAGGTGTTGATATGTTGATAAATAAAATCAACCAACAACCACTCTTTTTTCTTTCTTTTTTGATAATCATATCGCTCCAAGCAAGGCATTTTATTGCTACTGTTTTGCAGGGGGTTACGTAGGAGGAAAGCTATAAGAAAGAGTGACAGGTTATAGGAGGTGTCAGGAAGTGGGTAAGAGAAGGATGAAAATACTGACGAGAGTGGAGTGGACGGAGAAAGTAGCATGAGAGAGAGAGAGAGAGAGAGAAAGAGGATGAAGGTTAGTGAGATAGGAGATGACTATTGACTTTACATTTAAATTCTTGGAGATTATAGCTGTCGGGAAAACAAGTTAATGGAAGGGAACTCCGCAAGCGGGAAGTGCGAGAAAAGAAGCTGTTAGAGTCGAATCTGAGTTTACATTTTATTGGTTTCACAGCAAAAGGGGCTACCTAGTTGCTAATCTTGTTACTCGAATAAATTTATATATAGATGGCACCAGTGAGCTAAGGTTATCGGAGCAGAAGCCGTGAAAGTATTTATAGAAGAGACACATAGAAGCCACATTGCGCTGGCGAGAAAGTGGCTGTATCTGAGCTGCCAAGTCGGGATCTATCACATTACAGATTCTCCGATGGATTTTGTCAAGGATCTCTAGGTGGAGAGCAGGAGCACCCGACCAGATATGGCAGCAGTATTCAATGCACGGGCGGATGGTAGATTTATATATATGCAAGATTGTTCCAGGTGGAAAAAACATTCCTGGTCCTACACAGAGAACCGACTTTCTTAGCAGCGGATTTAGCTATGGATTCTATGTAGTCATTCCACCTTAGGCCTTTTGTGGGAGTTAAGCCGAGGAGGCGCAGTGTTTTTCTCTTTTACTATGTTTTCTTCCTTTTTCTTTTCATTTTGACGCGTTTTCCTTTTTTATTTTCTTTGTCTTTTCTTCTTTTCTCGTATTTATTTTTTCTTTTTTTCTCTCAATTTACTTTCTTTATTCTTTAATATATCTCTTTCTTTCCCTCTCATCATTTCCTTGTTTTATTTTGTAGATATCTTCTTTTATGTGCCGTGTCACTTCAAGTCGTGGATGATCATACCTCTCCACAACTTCCTATCACTTGTAGCTTTCACCAATGTTTGTCTTTTTGTTATCCCTCACACTCAATACTCTGTTATCTATTTACACAAGCTCGTTAAGTAGGTCACTCACTGTTTCAGTATGTCCTTTGAGTGTCAAATTTTCCGAGCTCTCTTTCTTTATTATGTGTCTTAGAAATTTCAACTCTACCTTTCTGATTCTAAGTTCACGTATTCTCTTTGTTTCTTTTTCTCTTAAAATTTTCTTTATTATTTATATGTTTCGCCTGTTATATTCTGGGCATCTTTTCGTAGAACCACATTTCTGTTGGCTCATGTCTCATCTTCATCTGTGGGATAATTTTCGAGCATTCACTATTATATAGAAGAACATCTTTGTCTTTCTTTTTAACGCAATCTTCTTGTTTTGTAATGGCTTGTCGTGGGATGTACGTTGTGGTACGGAACGACAAATCAGAGTGTCGAGTTCGAATTCCATTTAAATCCCTTGCATTCACTTACGCACAAATATCTTTGGGAAAGGTATTAGTCCATCTCTTCTCTCCAGTTGTGGGTTAAATAACAGGACAGATTGGGTTCTATAGCCTTGGCTGGAAACCAGTCTACCGCAGAAAGCAATGGCAACCTACTGCGGGATAATCTTCTGCCCAGTCAGTCATGTCTCTTTCGAGACATGATTGCCTAAAGCGTGTATCAGGTATGGCACTAAACTGACTGAATATAATAGTTGGAATCATGATTATGGCTTCCACTGGTCGCAAAGTGGGGGGTCATTTTTCTATTGTTATGAAGTAATAAACTGATCCCCCACTAACTACTACTTAATAATATAATACATCTCTTTTCCCTTTAGCTATGAATCAAATAACAGGACATATTGGGTTCTATAGCCTTGGCTGGAAACCAGTCTACCGCAGAAAGCAATGGCAACCTACTGCGGGATAATCTTCTGCCCAGTCAGTCATGTCTCTTTCGAGACATGATTGCCTAAAGCGTGTATCACGTATGGCACTTAACTGGCCAACTGCCTTATTTAGATTTTAGAAGACCACTTTTTACTATTCCACTGCGCCTTCCGATTTCGATGTTTCATTTTCCGTCATCGGTTTAAAACACTTTTTTTTGCTGCTTTCTGACGTCCCCACATTATACCTCACATCTTAGGCTGCCCCTTTTGCTAACGATTATCCATTCTAGTTTCCAACGACTGATGCTTCGTCCTTTCTTCTGGGTATTTTTTTTTTTTTTTTTTTTTTACATGCAAACATCATTGTAAAACAAAATCTCGTTCAGGACTTTCCGAAGTGTTCTTTCTGTGTTATCAATGAAACTTACGCTGTTACGATTGTACCCAACAATAATTAATCCTTGTAGGACATTTAGTTTTATAAGATCACTTCGCTTGAAAGGATATATAAATAAAATGAGAATTATATATATATAATTTTATTTTTTACGTAAACGTCCTGTTCACCCTGTCAGAGCTGATCAGACTCCGACGCACCCTCCTTCTGTTCTATGCTATACGACACTGATTTATTTTCTTAGCCGACTTGTGTTTAATACTGGCAGGAAACACATAAGAAAAGTCCATAGCGTTCGGGTAAGTTGGGTTTTTCAAGCAGTCGGAAAAAAAAAATTCATTTAAAATAATTAAATACGAACTTCAGTCTAAAATTATGTACAAGACAAATAATTCCCCCCACCCCCGAGAAAAAAAAAAAAAGAAAAAAAAAAAGATTTCACGAAAACTTACAACCATGAATATTAACATAAAATACATCGATATGTACATGTATATACATCTGTCGTTTTTAAAATTCAACCATTAAACTACCCTACGAAAGAGAAGAAAGTAATAATGACATACCCGACGCTGACGATTAAAAAAAAAACTGTACGAGTAGATTTTAGTTAACATTAAATACGTATATAGAAAATTGTCGTTTTTAAAGTTAAAGTTCCTAAATTACCCACGAGAAGACAAAATAAATAAAATTATTAACTAAATAAAAATATCCCCCACCCCGAAAGTAAAAACGATTAAAATAAATATACGAGTTTAGTAAATAAAAAAAAATAAAAAAAACACACACACACACAAGCAAGCAAAGGAAGAAGACGCTTTCAATCGCTCAGCGGATGTTTATGAGTATTTTCTACAAGTAATAAGTTTAGGTTATGCGTTTTAACTTTGGTTTTACTTTTATGATCAGAAATGGTCATTTCTAATTTTTATGGAGCCATGCGCTATTTCGCTTAATCCATAGCAATTTGGCAGTTCGCTCAGCGGCGTCTGTAATCATTTTAGTGGCTTTTCGTTTCTTTAACCACACCAATCCAATATCTAACTCTCTGCAGAGCGACCGTGCTACAAAGCCTCTGGTTCCAACTTAGATTGGCATACAGCTTTCTTTCCAGCCATTTGACCTGCAGTTTTCTAATAATTCCTCATATTTGAATTTCTTCCTTTCATTAGCCTCTTCTACGTGTTCTTCCCAAGGAACCGTCAATTCCCACAAAATTACAATTTCTTTGATTATTGGAGAAGAACACTATGTCTGGACGTAATTGTGTGAGGGCTATATACTCTGGGAACATCAGTCTAGGCCCTAAATCGGCCTTTACAACCCAGTCTGTTGCTCCTATGAGAAGGTTTATTTTTGAGAGCTTTTTCTTCAAAGGTTTAGAACCAGCTTTTATAAACTCTATAGATCTTTGGTGAGGGTTTAATACACTTTCTTGGGTTGCTAGTCGAACTATTTCTGTGATTTCTCTTAATATCTCACCGTGCCGCCATTTGTACCGACCATCCGCTAATACTGATGGGCAGCTGCTGAGGATGTTTTAATCTGTCCGCACAATTGGCAATGACGCGAATCCGCTTTATTCCATAATTTCAGATTAGCCGGGCTGGGTAGAGTGTCGTACACGGCATTGATTAAGAATTTCAACCCCATGTTATAATGCCAAATTTCTACCCATTTCACTTTTTGGTGGATGATGGACTCCCATTTGGTCCAGGTGCCCTGCTTGCTCGTTCCTACCATTTTGGTTATCCTTGATTCTTCTTCTCCTTTCCGCACTTCTTGAAGCAGAGCTTATTATTCTTTCTCTGCTACTTTGTCGTGTCTAATTGAAGGGAAATAGCCAAAGCCAGCATGACCTTTTGCTACCGTACCTAATATAACCTTTTCGCGGAGTGTTTCTTCTGCCATATTTAATTCTTCAGTATCTTTCCATTTCCTTCCTGTGTAAACTTCAATGCCTGCCCCAGCCACTTTGGAGACATTATATTGTATGGTAGATCTCACCTTGGCAACTTTATACTCCTCCACCAGGCTTGTAAATGGTAAGTGCAATGCGTTGGAGTTTCCATACAAAGCTATACTAGACAATGATCTAGGTGAACCAAGCCATCTACGTAGCCTGGCTGTTATGCGTCTCTCCATAATTCCTACAGTGGAAGTTGTAAAATTATATATGGTTATTGGCCAGAGTAACTTGGGAAGGATTGCGTGTTGATATATCCACGCTTTGAAACGCCCGGGTAAAGATGACTTGTCAAGCTTGTTTAACCAATTCTCCAAGTTGACTTTAGTTTGGCGTATTGCTACAGAGTCTTTTAGGGAGGCGTCAAATCTCTTCCCTAAACACTTCACCGGGTTTTGCCTGATAGTTCTTCAGTTAAGATTCCCTTTTTTAACACGAAAGATCTTGATTTCGAGGCGTTAAAGCTCATTCTCGCCAATGTAATAAGCTTTTCAATTCCTTTTAGCAGCCATTTTGCTCCTATGACAGTCGTGGTTGTTAATGTCATATCGTCCATGTAGGCGCGTTTAGGGGGGCTGTCTTAGGCCAGATCTTGTGACGGGCCCCCTACATTCAGTTTCTGCCGCTTTTATCAGCATATTCATTGCCAACGCAAAGAATGTTGCTGAAATAGTGCATCCAGTTATCCCCCTCTCTAGAACGTGCCAATCTGACATTGAGGTATCTGCTACTGTTTTCATTTTGAAATTGTATAATAGTCTGAAATGAGCTCGGTAACTGGTGGGGGGCATGTGGTGACGAACTAGCGCCACTTTGACTAGTTCATGCGGGATCGAACCGTAAGCATTTCTTAGGTCCAACCAAAGGACTGCAATGTTTCCTTTATTTCTTTTCGTTTCCTTTAACAACTGCGATATGAAACCTGTGTGTTCAACACAACCTGGTCTGCCCGGAACCCCTACTTTCTGAACCGACGTATCAATATAATTGTTTCTAATTAGAAATTTTGATAGACGTTGATTTAGAATACTAAAGAAGATTTTCCCTTCAACGTTCAGTAGGGAAATGCATCTAAATTGATTAATATTACTGGCGCCATCCTCTTTGGGAATCCATATACCTTCCGAATGTCGCCATTGTTCTGCTATGCTTCCTCGCCTCCAAATTATTAACTTCCACAGGATTCGAAGGATTTGGGGGGGGGGCATCGTTTATAAACGATGTACGGAAGTCCATTAGGCCCTGGTGCTAAGCTAGTTCTCGCCTTTCTCAAAACCTCTTGAATTTTCTTCCATTTTGGATCGCTTAGGTCAAATTCTGATGAGGATTTATCGGGCGTAATTAAGGGGTTGTCGGCAAGTTCTTGGTGTTTTAGGGGATCACTTAACATGTTTTTAAGGAATGCATTAATTTCTTCCTCGTTACTATTGAGTTTTCCTCGTATAAAATCCTTTGTACAATAAAAACGGATGCTGATGATGGTCCACCTGAAATAGGCTTATACTTCCGATTTACCATGAAATAACGTGTCTGCCTTAATTTTTCTTATATTTGCTCTATATGTATGTATATACATATATATTTAGAGCTCTCTTAGAGAGTTATCCTTCCACTGTATGTACAGGATACTCCTTTGGATTCTTCTATACCCACATTACATGCTGATATATACATACATTATATAGATATATATATAGAGAGAGAGTGAGAGTGTGTGTTAAAAGATATTCAGTGAATATTGCCAGGTGGAAATCTTGGAATAGTGTTGAACTCAATATGTATACGTATATGTAAGGAATGAATTTCCCAAAGTTCTTCAGGAATATGATCTTGAGTCTAACATCGCATGATCATTAGAATATTAGGCCGACCTCAAGGAAACTACCGCCACCTTTATATTTGTTGTTTTTCATTTTTATTGACTTTTTTCAGTGCAGTCTTGTCGATTACACCCCAAACTTTCCGACTGAAAAAAAACTTTGGAAAAATTTCAATATTTAAACAATTTCAATATTTAAACAATTTTTTCATACAAAGTTATAATAAATCGACCCTTCATTTTGGAACCACTCGCCGGTACGACATTACCACCACCTGTACATTTGTTGATTATCAATTTTTTTACTTTTTTCAGTGCAAACTTTCCGATAGACCAAAAAATTTGTAAAAATTCCAACATTTAAACAATTTTAGTGGGGGTGGGTAAGTATTTCGGATAATCTCATATTAATCGATCCTGTGCAATTAACTTTTTTGCTTGTGCATATTCAGCAACTGAATCCTTTGCGAAATTTTTGAATAAAGCCATTCTTTGAGTTTCTGAGGAAGATGCCATTGTAAGAACTGAAGAAAACTTGAAAAAGACAAAAAAAAAAGAAAAAAAAAAGAGTAACAGCTCGTCCCAAAAAACCAAAACAAAGCGACCCCAACGCGAGTGATTCCAAAATGGAGGATCGACTTACTATAACGTTGTATGAGAAACTGAGCCCCCCCCCCCTAAAATTGTTTAAATATTGAAATGTTTTTAAATTTTTGTTTTGATAGTCGGAAACTTTCTGTAGTAACCGATAGGACTGCGCTGAATTAAAAAAATAGAAAGAAAGAAAAGAAAAACAATAAATTTAAATATGGTGGTAGTCTCCTTCGGGTCCGCCGAATATTATTTTTAGCAATCAGCACTGGTTAATGTTTAGATTCAAAATCTATCACCAGGGAGGAAATTCCTTACAAGGCGCGGCATGCTTCCGGCCTTTCTGCCAAACTGCGATGATTTCATAAATATTTCTCTTAATTTTCCCACTTCGAGCGACACTTCAAGCGACCCGTAACGGTTCCATTTTTTATATCAGTTTTTTAAAGTCACGTAAAAACGGACGCCATCGTTAGTGAGAAAAGGTTAGCTCAGTAGGAAATAAGATCTTCTATCTGACGTGTGATCTTTGCATATGTAACCCAGGATAGTTATCCATATATTTACCCGATTTTTTTTTTACCTATGAAACATAAAATGACTCATTGAACATAATTTCTTTGTAGATGTGATTTTAAGCCACTTGACTCACATGTATTCTTATTGGTTCGTAAATGTAATTGTAACATTATTTGTTTGTTTAGCAATGTTTGTTCATTCAACAATATACTGTGTAGATAATGTATATATATATATATATATATATATATATATATATATATATATATATATATTGTCATCCGCAGACAAATCTGTTTCGCTGTATCACAGCTCATCAGTACGGTTAGACTCCGATTGCTACACAACCCAGGCTCGAAACCCGACCGATTTGGCGTCAGTCGGCGACTCTACCCGGAGCGTTCGATAGAAGAAGGCAGTCTTTTTAGCACATATCATATTATGCGCCCAATAGCTAGAGTGCTCAAATTCATTTTTACTGAATGACCGATACGTACACGCTAGAGTGGCTACTGTTTTTCAAAGTCTACCTTTCTTCCAGAGTGCTCAATCAGGGTGTGAGAGTGTAATTATATATATATATATATATATATATATATATATATATATATATATTATACTAATACTTCAACCTTCTTATGTAACCCCCTGCACATAAGTGGCGTTAACGTCTTCCTTGGGGTGAAATGAATAAATAAAAAAATTTGAAATTCAGTTCTTCATAATATTATTTGTTTCAATTCTTCATAATAGCATAGCCAAAAAAGCTTGCATATTTAAAACTTTATTGAAACAAGATCCAGGGTCTCACTAACTATGGATCGACAAAGACCGAGCTCGGCTCGTATGCCTGACTATGAAGAACATGTACTACAGGCTGTTGAGGACGATCTAGGTATCACCCCATGTCAAGTGGGCCTAACATGTCGTACATCTCATAGTAGTGCATAAAGAGAGTACCAAAGTTTCTAAAAGTATTTCTAAAATTGTATCTTGGATTGTACATTTAACAGGGTCTATCGTAAACTTTAAACTAAAAAATCTAAGCATTTGCGGACTTTTGTTTATATAAACTTCTTGGTATGAAAAATCCGCCCCTAAAGTTTGTGTAAGTAATTTTGGCACACCGTATATATATATATATATATATATATATATATATATATATATATGGGGGTGCAAAATATTTTTTTTCTCAAGAATAAATATAATAGTTATATAAAACATAATATTATATATTGTGTGTTATTTAATGCCAAAAAGGTGGGGTTTTAAGGTATTTTGTTTTAATGTTCGGTTATAGTGAGAAGGTTGATTTAGACAGATTTTAATGAAAAAATATATTTTTTTTGAAAATTGAAGATTTCTTCTAGTTTTTTTATTAAAAAATGTATTGCTGGTAATTTTTTTCTTTCAAAAACATATTATGGCAATATTTTATTTTTCCTTCAAAAATGTATTGTTAACATTTTTCCTTCAATATATCTATATATTTCCATAAAAAAAACAATTTTTATATTTTCGTAGTGTTTTGACCCCAGTTTGGGGATAAACTATTTGCCCATAGCTGGGACCCTAACGGGTGCTACCACCTCGGGTTAGGGTGGACCTGGGAACAACAGCAATTAAGAGGTGGTTCCATGCTTCTCACAACCTTCCAGTCAAAAGCCTTGCTGGCAGATGTAGTTTACCGTCATACCCAGGACCAAAAAATAAAACAATGCCACTTCAGTTTTTACTAAATCTCTTTTTAACCAGTTTTCGCCTTAATCAACCTTCCGCCATTCCACTTCAGTCAGTCAGTTAAGTGCCATAAGTGATACACGCTTGGCCGATCATGACAGGAAAGAGACAAAGCTGATTGGGTAGAGGATTTTTCCGCACTAGGTTGCCATTACTTTCTGAGGAAACTGGTTGCCAACCAAGGCTATTGAATCCAATCTGTTCTTCTATTTAATTCATAGATGGAGGGAGAATCGGCGGATTAATACCTTTTCTAAGAGTATTTGTGCTTAAGTGAATGCAACGAGTTCCTCTGGAATTCGAACCCGGCTCTCCGATTTCTCGTTCCGAACCCATATCCACTTCAATCTAATGTTCTAAGAGAAAGTGTAACAAGGAGTTAAATGAATCCAGAGTTAGTTTGTTGTAGCGAAATATGTATGCAGAAAAAGATAAGTCTATGATCGCTGTGCGTATCAACAGAGTAGTAGTAAAGTCTTTCTTTCTTTTTGCGGACGGCAAGTAAGTGAAAAGGATGAAAAAGCGATAAAGGAAAAAATGTACTTATCGACGTTAATTCTTTAGGAGTCAGTTGAGGTGTCTTAGTGTTGTTGTCTTTTTTTGTTGACGGCAAGTAGGCGAAGACAGAAAGATGAGAGAAAGGAAAACAGCACAAAAAAAGGTGAGGAAGTGCATATGTGTGTAGTCGAGACATCTGTCCGGTTCAGCGGTTTAAAATTTCTCTTGCTACATAGTGGCTGGTTAAACGTTCCCTGTCCCCTTCGTCTCTCTCTGAATGACCGGTCGAGAAAAGTCAGTTAAGTAGTCAACTAGCATCACGTGTTTGGATCCGATCGAAAACTTTGGTGGGAGGTGGGGCAGTAAGAAATATGATACGGGTCGTAAAGTTTCTTTTGTTGTTTTCTGTAAATTGCTCTCTTTTCATTGGTTACTAAATATTTTCACACGGGCATGCCAAATTGGCTTTAGTCTTTTTTCTTCAAAATTTGTTTTCAGTGATTTTGATCTAATTTTGCGCCTGTGAAATTCTACTTTTTGTATTTCAGATAATAATATAGAACTTGTATTCTATATTATGATGGAGAACAGTTTGATAAAATTTAAGTGTTTTGTATTATTGTACACAATAAAATTTAATTGTCAATGTAATGATTGCACTAGGAAATATAATTGCATATGCAATCCCAAAATAAATGCTATCATTTACTGTCTACCTAATTTTTGACCGCCCTATACAATAAAATTTGTCTACGGCTATATCGTGTTGAATACAACGGTTCGCGTCCGATCACCGAAGTTAAGCAACATCGAGCCTGGTTAGTACTTAAATGGGTGACCATTTTGGAATGCCAGGTGCTGTAAACGTAAGGACAAAGAATGGTCCACCGGTCCTCCAGGTTTGAGGGTTGGGTGCAGGGCTAACAAGCCTGTCCCATAAAAAACAGTTTGTTACAGAAACAGCAACAAAAAGTTTCTGCCCTATGCACCATCTGAGTGTGATGGATAAATGATGATGAATGATACAATAAAATTTCGTCATTTCAGCTTTCGCCACAGCTCTCTCTCTCGCTCTCTCTCTCTCTCTCTCTCTTGTCACTTTCGAATTTGCTACTCTTACCTTCACCAAGATGTGCGTTGTGGTATAGTGGATATCGGCTCAGAACGAAAAACCGGGGAGCCAAGTTCGAATTCTAGTTGAATCCATTGCATTCACTCACGCGCAAATACCCTTGGGAAAGGTATTAATCCGTCTATTCCTTCCAGTTATGGGTTAAATAACAGGACAGATTGGGTTCTATAGCCTTGGTCGGCAACCAGTCTACCGCAAAAAGCAATGGCAACTTACTGCGGGATAATCTTCTGCCCAGTCAGTCATGTCTCTTTCGAGACATGATCGCCCAAGCGTGTATCACGTATGGAACTTAACTGACTGACCTTCACCATTAAATTTTCACTCCATCCTCCTTTCAACACTTCAGGTTTTAACCAGATCACGTTTTCGTCATTTCTGGCTTCTCTCAATCTCCGTTATTTCCGCTTATGCCATACGTTTCAGATTCATCCAATTCCACTAAATCATATCTTTACGGCTGGGGCACTCCATGCCACTTCCACAGTGTCTAATCACCATCATTTCCCCGGGATTCCAAATGTAAGGAGAAAATTCCACATAGAAACCTTTTTCCAAAGAACTGTCACTTTGTGGAACTTACCCCGGTGGGGTTGCTTCTCCGAATATTAAAATCTTAACTTCTTCAAGTCATTGGTCAATTATTTATTATCAATCTCATCCTCTTAATTTTCATTTCCTACAACTACCTCTATTATTCATATCACACAGGTCATTCATTGTAAATATTTTAACAGTGAACTCCTGCCTATTTTTATGTATATATTTCTATAAAAGTTTATTTTTATACTTTCATTGTGTTTTGACACCAGTTTGGGGGGTTAACTATTTGTCCATAGCTGGAACCCTAACAGGTGCTACCACTCCGGGTCAGGGTGGACCTGGGAACAACAGCAATTAAGAGGTGGTTCCATGCTTCTCACAACCTCCCAATTAGAGGGCTTGCTGCCGGATGCAGTTTACCGTCATGCCCAGGACCATCAAAAAAGAAGAGAAGACTCTCAAGCCTTTTACTCAATAAAACATGCCAATTGTAGTGTTATAGTCTCTTTCTTTTGTTAGTGAAGAATATCAATATTATTTTCTCCCTGAGTTACATGCGCTATCCATTTTAGTTGTTGCTGCTGCTGAAATTCAGCACAAGTCTCTAGAGACTTAAATATGGGAGAGAAGTAGAAAGAAAAACGATGAGAGAGAGAGAGAGAGAGAGAGAGAGAGAGAGAGAGAAGTTTAAGGTGCAGACAGAAAGAAGTAAAAAGAAAGAGGGAAATATGTGGGTGAAGGAGAAGACAGATTTCAAAAAGGGAGAGTTTGAGTTTTGTTTAACGGCATATCAACCTCTGTGGTTATTTAATGCCAAAAAAGATGCGGTTTTAAGGTATTTTTTAATGATAGGTTATAGTGAGAAGGTTGATTTAGTCAGATTTTAATGAAATTTTTTTGTTTTTATTCTTTTTTATTTTAGAAAACTGAAAATGTCTTCTAGTTTTGTATTTTGTATTCCCCGATTTCTCATTCCGAGCCGATATCCACTGCGCCACAACGCACATCCTATTTTTATGTATATATTTCTATAAAAGTTTATTTTTATACTTTCATTGTGTTTTGACACCAGTTTGGGGGGTTAACTATTTGTCCATAGCTGGAACCCTAACAGGTGCTACCACTCCGGGTCAGGGTGGACCTGGGAACAACAGCAATTAAGAGGTGGTTCCATGCTTCTCACAACCTCCCAATTAGAGGGCTTGCTGCCGGATGCAGTTTACCGTCATGCCCAGGACCATCAAAAAAGAAGAGAAGTACAGAGGTGACAGAAGTGTGATTGTGAAGGAGCAGAGAGAAAGAAAGACTTAGAAAGAAGAAAGTAGTAAAAAAAAGAATGAGAAGAGAGTTAGTGAAGAAGAAAGAGTTATTTAAAAAGAAAGAAAGAAAGAAGTCGTAAGGAAAGAGAGGGAAGAATTATGGTGAAAGAACAGAGTAAGAAGATAGTAGAAAGCAAAAAACGGGAAGAGAGTGGGTGAAGGAGAAAGATCTGAAAAGGGGAAGAGAAGTAGGAAGGAAAGAGGGGGTGGAAAAGGGTAAAAGTGAAAACAGCGGCAACAGAGAGAGAAAGAGAGAGAGAGAAGCAGAAAATTGATTCGATAAAGCAACTAGTATTACAATCACGAAACATGAAAATGTACAAAGCAATAGATAGATAGATAGATAGATAGATAGATAGATAGATAGATAGAAACAGAATGAGATAGATAGATAGATAGAAACAGAATGAGATAGATAGATAGATAGAAACAGAATGAGATAGATAGATAGAAACAGAATGAGATAGATAGATAGATAGAAACAGAATTAGATAGATAGATAGATAGATAGATAGATAGAGATGGCTGAAATTCCTAAAGAGAGAGAGAAAAAACGTAAATGAAAGAAACTGTGTGTATGTATATGTGTGTTTGTGTGCATATATGTGAATCTGAATGTAAATGTCGAAGCAGAGTACACGATGGCGTCATCAACCCATGGAGGTATGTCTCTCCAAAACTGCTGTCGTCATGTTTGATCTGAATATCAGGATCCTTACATCAAAAGGATGACCCAGTTCAATTACTAACCAAATATGTTTATACAACTTCATTTTTGCCTTTTACATTAATGAAAGAATATTACAAAGCATCTTTTGCGGAGGTTATAGGTCAGCAAACCGACCTAAATTGCATAAGCGGCCTCGCATTAACCATCCGAGTCAAGAACGCATAACCTTTACTCAAGAGAATATCAGAATCAAAGTCACCATCCTTTCGAGTTAAAACACCAAATCAGGAGGCACGGTGGAGTAATCAACAGCTATATGGATTAAAGAGTCAGAGAGTCGTGGTCGAATTCTAGTTGAATCCATTATATTCTCTTACGTGCTATCTTTAAGGAAGGTATGAATCCATCTCTTCTTGCTTAAATAGTAAGAGAGACTTTATCACCTTGGGTAGCAACCGGTCTAAGAAATGGAAAACACCTGAATTCAAAACCACCTCCCCCGAAGGATAAGGGGGTTAACGTAGGGTTAACACCCCTACCAGCAAAAAGAAAGAACAAGTTACAAAAGCACTGACGACAACGAGCCAGCCAAGAACGCGGAGCGATAGTGAGGGGGGGTCGTCGATATGCTCTACTGAGGAGCGATGGGCTAAAAGAGAAAATACCCTGTCAGTTTTTTTTCTCTTTTCTTTGTTTATATATTCGGTTGTCAAATGAATTCATCCATTTACTTTAAATCCATTATTCATCAACAAATTTAATAAATCATCCAATAATATATGTTTTCCTCTCCTTCATTGTTCCCAACTTCATGCCAATGTTTCGCTAGCGTTTCGATACCTTGACGGTAGAAATTGCTGGGTCTGGACTCGAAGAATTCACCCGATCAGGTTTTCAATCCCACAGGCCTTTGTACGAAACGCTTTGAAAACTGTTAGAAAATGACCCGAGAACGTGGTAATATGGAGACTCAAAATCAGGAGAATACGGCAGAGATTTTCTCAACCAAGCTGTCGAATAGCAATTTTGGTTAAATTAGTGATTCGGGTGTAAGCGTTGCTGTTTTGAAGTATCAAGTGTCGCAAATGATAATTCTGACACTTGACACATGACACTGTCCTCATGTCTGAAAAGCGATAAAATTCAAATTAAAAAAGAAGATAAAGAAGAAAAAATGTAAAAAAAAAAAAAGAATAGAGCCATAAATGACCATAAAACGTAACTTGTTAATTGAAATATAATTAGAAAAACGAAGGTTTTTATCTATCAACCTAATATTTGTACTTGTGTGTTGTTTGATCATTGGTTTAAATTCAGTGTAACCCTGATATAAGCGAGTTGTCGGGACCGGATAAAATGCTCTTATATCCGGGTTTATCTTATATCCGGTTTTGGTCTATTTTATATACATTACCACAGGCCTTAATTTGGGACCAGAGAAAATCCCTCTTATATCCAGGTTTCTCTTATAGTATGATCTCTTATATCCGGGTTATATTGTACAAGAAAAAAATATTCTACAAGGTAACCCGGATATAAGAGATTTTCGACACTGGATAATGTTATCTTTTATGTGATTTTCTCTTATATCCGGGTTTTGTCTATTTTATATAGATTACCACAGGCTCTAATTTGGGACCAGAGAAAATCTATCTTATATTCGAGTTTATATTATATCAGGGTCTCTTATATCAGGGTTACAATTTATGTTCTTACGAGTTCAAGAAGAAACAATGCGTCCTTTTAAAGTTCCAGCAAATTAACAAATTCCAAGTCTAATTGAAAAACTCTAAATATTGCTTCATGTATGCATGCTTTTTATAATAATTTCACCCCAAGTAAGGCAAAACCACCACTGGTTCGCAGGGGGTTACAGCAAGCGAAGGAAACGAGGTGCAGGGGATGTCAAATAAAAGGATAATAGATGGATAGGAATCCAAAATATAGAAGAAGGTAATTAACGTTGCATTTAAATATTTCGAGGTATTTAGCTATCAGGGAAGCAAGCAAATAGAACGGAGTCCCACAAACGGGAAGTGCGAGAAAAGAAACTATTAGAGTAGAAGAGACAGTTACATTTAACTATTTCGACGGTAAAAGAGTAGAACCTTGATCTCAATCTAGCAGCACATGTTGTCAGGGGATCAGAGAAAAATGCTCTTCTGAGCAGTTGCCATTAATATAAGTGTATAATAATTATAGTTTGTTTATGTAAAATTCAGATGATAGTGTATTGTTACAAGGATGCATTTATATATAAAAATTATATTAATAATGTCTAAAAAGTTGTAGCAAGAGATTCTATTGAGTCTTATTTGTTATTACAAAAATTTTTAGTTCATGATTAGTTCATAAAAATAAGGAAATTAGAAACACAACATTTGGAAGATTGTAGAATGTTCGAGTAAAATCGAGAGAATTCTAAAGGATTCTAGAAATATGCAAATTAGGTGTTAGCCCCTATAAAATTAGGTTTTGAGAAGAGAGTAGTTAGTTGATAGCAGGATTTGATGACATTATCAACGTTGTAAATGGTTGTCGGAACAAGACTTGATAACGAAAATACATTTATTGTACCACAAAAGATAAAAAATTGTAGAAAACCATGATCGTCCACGTCCTGAAGGGACACGACATATAGAAGACAGGTAGATGGCATAGACTCCTCATAGTGTGTGTGTGTGTGCGTGCGTGTGTGTGTGTGTGTGTGTGTGTCATGACAGCTTTCCCACATATCTAGAATAAGGGTCTAAAGAAGCAGCTGTCCCCTCTTGAAAAAAATAAATAAAAATAATAAAAATTAAAAATAACTGTCACATCGAAAGACGTTATGGCATTGTGATCCTCATCACACCCTCGGCCCCTCTGAAGAAGTGAGCTGAGTGATGTTTGGGACAAATGTCTGCTCTTTGAGAACCCTGGAATTTTGAAGGTCTCCTACGCAAACTTAATAAATTTCAAGCCGTCCACATTTTTTTTTCGCTAACAATAAACGGGAAAATAAAAACATTGGAGAACCGATCCCCTGAATCTTGATAATTATGTAACGTTTTTTTTTTAAATAATTATTTATTTATATTTTTGTCTGACGAATTTTCATATCCAGAAAAAAAAAAACTAGGAAATAGTTTCGCAACAGGGTGCGTTAATAAATACTCGTTGCCTCGCATGAAAAATATATTAGGGTTTAGAATAAATTTTCGCTGATATTTTTATGGAAAAAGTTTAATTTACAAACATCAGTAAGAAACATGCCACTGAAAGTATTAATCATCGCTAGCTACTACTTTTTCTGGAAACATTTGAATTCCATGTCGGAAAAACGACATGTTTTGAGGCTAACGACGACTCGACCCATTTTTTAGCATCTTCATAAGAATTAAATTACTACTCAGCCAGGCCATGTGCCATTTTTCAGAACACGTGATAATCGTACGGAGTAATGTCTAGTGCTTTACAGCTGGTTGGGTAGGAATTCCCATTTAATCATGTCCAAGTAGGTTTTCATTCGTTTTACAATATTTGGCTTACCGTTGTCAAATTGCGAAATTACTTTGCCGCGTAGTGGCTATTTTTTCTTCAATGCTCGGCTCAAACGCATCAATTTCAGTCGCCAACGATCTTCCATGATGCAAAAATTCCCTTCCGTTTCTAATGTTGAAAAAGCTGATCACACGGGTCAAGACGCTGATATACATGTCTCGGCTTCAACTCGCATAGAACCCAAAGTCCATACTTATGAATCATTCTTAATGCTTTCAAACGTTACGAAGCCGTTGTGTGATCAACTCCTAATGATTCTGCCAGTTCAGATTGCGCCTATTATGAGTCTTCATGATGTAATGCCTCTAATTCTTCGTTTTCAAACTTTTTGGGGGCGTCAGAGCGTTCTTTATCTTCAACATAAAAATCATTATTTTGGAAGCGTCTAAAGCAATATCTGCATGCTGTTTCCGACAGAAAATGGTCGCCGTAAGTCTCAACAAGAATTCAGAGTGCTTCAGCTTCAGATTTCTTTTGAATAAAGTAGTGTAGTAAAATTCCCCGAAAAATACACTTTCTTTGGCACGAAATCTGACATGAATGATATGAAAAACAAAGTTGTTTACACTTCGTCGAAATGACATAGACTGAATTTCAAGCTTGCACTTCTTTGTAGATGCATTACCATGTGAAACTACACTCACGCACTTCTGGGAAGGCCATCTGTTAGAAAACAGCGAAGACTTATTCAAGGTCGTAATATCTCATTCAGTGATATGAATTAGAGCGTGCTAGCTATTGGGCGCCTATAATGATATACGTTAAAATGTCTGCCTACTTCCACCGAACGCCCATAGCCCAGGGGTAGAGTCGCCGACTGACGCCATTTTCAATCCTGGGTAAAAAAGCAATCAGAGTCTAACCGTACTGATGAGCTGTGATACGGCGAAACAGATCTGTCTGCGGATGATAATATATATATATATATATATATATATATATATATATATATATATATATAAAGTCACTATGTCCGTAGCCTAATGATGAAAAAGTATTTATTTTATACAAGAAATTTACATACATACACTGCAGTGTACGTGTCTCCGTCTTACCTTCCGTATTTTGAACTCGACTAATCATAAACATATGCGTTGTGGTACAGTGGATATCGGCTCGGAACGAAAAGCCGGGGAGCCGAGTTCGAATTTCAGTTTAATCCATTGTATTCACTTACGCGCAACTACCCTTGGGAAAGGTATTAATCCGTCTCTTCCTTCCAGTTATGGGTTAAATAGTAGGACAGATTGGGTTCTATAGCCTTGGTCGGCAACCAGTCTACCGCAGAAAGCAATGGCAACCTACTGCGGGATAATCTTCTGCCCAGTCAGTCATGTCTCTTTCGAGACATGATCGCCCAAGCGTGTATCACGTATGGCACTTAACTGACTGAATCATAAACAACCTGAAGTAACAGGTAGTAACCACTGTAGTTACACGAGATTAAAAATTAATCAAATAACTCATTAAAGGCTAAATTTAAATATCAAACAGAGTGAATAAATATGAACATACCATGATACATAGATCGATTTGAATTCTTCTTTAAACCGTGGAATTATCAGCAACCTCCCAAATAATAATAATAATAATAATAATAATGATGATGATGATGATGATGATAATAATATGTATCAATACTCAAGAAAATTTTACAATCGAAAGACATAATATCAAATTAGGACAGCCGGTGTAGAAGGACATGCAACCCAACATATACCTATTTCCGTCGAGTCTTCAGAGACATGCGGTCTGGCTTGGTTCCAATGGAAAACCTATCGATCTGATTAATATCTGCGCATTTATCATCAAGTGCTGCCTGTCCAAGGTACCATTTTGAATTCAAAGTCTGACTTTCCGAAAGAAGTTCGTAAGGCACAAAGCTACTCCAATCCCACTAGATATACAGCATCACATTGTTCGGATTCAGACCAGCTCTTGGGATGGTTCTGGATGTGCGTTGTGGTCCAATGGATATCGACTCGGAATGATAAATCGGTGAGCCGAGTTCGAATTCCATCTATCACATTAGAGATTCTCCGTTGTATTTTGTCAAGAACCCCGAGGAGGATAGCAGAACGCTGTGCGTTTTCGCGCGTGTTCAGTTATTTATTTATTTATTGAAAGTGTGTCTAGAGTGAGCGATTGTCAGCGAAAGAAAAAAACCGACATACAAATTACAAATTGGAGATATCAAAATCAAAGAAATGAAAAAAATTTAATATTTGTGAAGTGTTTTGAGAACGGAAAGTTTGACGTCGAAATCTGAAAGCGCATTGGGATAGAGAAAAATGCCTTAGGAAAGCTAAGCAGAGTATTAAAAAACAGAAAAAATTTCTTAGAAATAAAGAAAAGTGTGGGAGAAGAAGAGTGAGAGAAAGAGAGAGAAAAAGGGAGAGGGAAAAAACAAATTGGAATAGACATGAACAGACTGTGACACAGAGAGTGAGAGAGGAAGTGAGATAAACAGATTGGTAAAAAAAAAGGAACATACTGCGATAGATGGATTTGAATTTTTCTGAAAGGTTGTAATATCAACTCTCTATATAAACTACATAGCAGTGTATGCTGGACAATCTTCTCACAGATGAAGAAGAAGTGTAGTTCTACAGAAGGATGCTGAGAATATCATTGAACAGACATGTGAAAAAACACGAAGTTGAGAGAAAATGTGAATAAAAAAGACATAGTTAACAGTAGGACGTGACTGGTGACATTTCTCGTGCACATAATGAGGAAAGAGGGCTTGAAAATTTTGATACGAATAGGACAGATTGAGTTTGAGTTTTGTTTAAGGGCATATCAGCCTTTGTGGGTTATTTAATGTAAAAAAAAAGTGGGTTTTTAAGGTATTTTTTTTAATGTTCGGCTATAGTGAGAAGGTTAATTTAGTCAGATTTTAATGAAAAGTTTTTGTTTTTATTCATTTTTTATTTTAGAAAACTGAAAATGTCTTCTAGTTTTGTATCAAAAACTGTGTTATGGTAATATTTTTTTCTTCAAAAATGTATTGTTGTTAATATCTTTCCTTCAAAAATGTATATTTTCCTATAAAAGTTTATTTTTATGTATATATTTCTATAAAGCGTATTTTTATACTTTCATAATCATTTGACCCCAGTTTGGGGGTTAACTATTTGCCCATAGCTGGGACTTGAATAGTGCTACCACTCCGGCTCAGGGTTGACCTAGGAACAACAGCAAATTAAAAGGTGGTTCCATGTTCCTCACAACCTCCCAAACAGAGGACTTGCTGCCGGATGCAGTTTACTGTCATGCCCAGGACAGATTGAAAGGTAAAAGGGACAGAGGAAAACAACACATAAATTACCGAAAGAGGGGGAATAAATGGATGGCGGAACAAGGATTAGGGTAGATAAAAAAGAAGACAAAATTGTGTAAAGCCATAATCGCCAGCGGTCTGAAGGGACACGGCACATAGTGCAAGAAATCTATTACCTTAATGCAAATTAATTAATGATAATTAATCTATTCTCTTTTATTGCTACGCTTTAGCTCCAAAGGGACTGGACAATATAATCGTTTGTTTGGAGCAATGAAACAGACTTCGATAAAATTCAACAGTTAAGAATTACGTCGTTCAAACTCGCTTGGAATTTGATTTATGTATCATAAGTGACGTGTATATAAAAATATGGTAATGTCACTTGCCATAAAACAACTGAAAATGCGTAATCGACCAGTCATGTCTACACATTCACCGATTGTTGCCAACGCCCCAGAAAGCAAACGATCGCCAAGAAATCTTCCTTAAGTAATTAGTTTCATCACACACACACACACACACACACACACACACACACACACACACACACACACACACACACACTCTCTCTCTCTCTCTCTCTCTATATATATATATATATATATATATATACATACCAGTGGGCCCGTATATTTATAACGATATACTGTCTAAGATGACAGCAACATATATATTGACGTAAATATTATTGAGAATTTTACGTTAAGATATAAGAAAATCCACCGCACCCTGAGAGAGACAGGTAGTAATATATATATATATATATATATATGGCGCGTTCAGCGCCGTCACAATGTGTGCTTAGTAAATAAAGGCTTTTTAGTATTAACTATTTATTAAATATTAATATGAGATCAAAATCATCTTCAGAATGGCAGAGAAGCTTTTGTCTATCCTAGTGTGTTCTCGGTCTTTCTTTGTTCACTCGGACAGATAAAAGCTTCTCTGCCATTCTGAAGATCAGATTTTGATCTTGAAATATTAAGATATAATAAATAAGTAATACCCAAAAACTTCTTTATTTTCCTTTATTTTACTAATCGCATTATGACAGCCTTCAAGACATAACCATATACATATTTTACACAATGCTTCAAGCAAATTACCAAATTTTTACTATATATATATATATATATATATATATATATATATATATTGGCTCTGTAAATAAATGATTTTATTTACGTTGAGTCCCCTGTCGAGATCTGTTTTAATATTTATTTTCAACAATTAATATTAATAGGATTTTTCTTGAGGTTTTACCAACATGTTACTCTCTCTCTCTCTCTCTCTCTCTCTCTCTCTCTCTCCCTCTCTGTTTATATATATATATATATATATATATATATATATATAAAGTGGCATCTTGGTAAAACTCTAAGGGACATCCTATTAACATTAATTGTTATAAATAAATATTAAAACAGATTTAGGCAGAGGGCTCAACTTAAATAATATCATTTATTTACAGCGCTAATATATATATATATATATATATATATATATATATATATATATATATATATATCAGCATGCGGTGTACATAAGAAGACTCCAAAGTTCTAAATATATATGTACATAAATACATATAGAGCAGATATAAGAAAAATTAAAGCAGACACGTTATTTCATGGTAAATCGTAAGTGTAGGCCTATTTCAGGCAAACTATGATCAGCTTCCGTCTTTATTGTACAAAGTATTTGACACGAAAAATTCTTTGTACAATACGGAAGCTGATGATGGTTCGCCTTAAATAGGCCCATACTTCCGATTTACCATGAAATAACGTGTCTGCTTTAATTTTTCTTATATATTTATATATATATGTGTGTGTGTGTGTGTGTAAAATAGGAAGTCAAAATGTGTACAACTGAAAAAAAGAAAGTAAAGAAAAAGAAGAGATAAAGTAAAATATATGCACATGTGTGTATTTTTTCAATTGGAGTAGATAGACCAAACTATCGCCCGGTTCACACTCTACCCACGTTTATTGAACAGGTGAAGAGGTTCATCCCTTGTTCCCTGTTTAGGATGTGGTTTCCGGCTTTCTCTTTTCCAATCTTTTCACCCTTACGTAGCCCCCTGCGCATCAGTGGCGTTACCGCCTTGCTCGGGATGATAAGATGAAAAAATATGTGTGGAGAGAGATAGAGAGAGAGAGAGAGAGAGAGAGAGAGAGAGTTGATATTTATTTTTCCCTATTTTAAATAAAATTTATTTTATTTCAAGTATTTCCCCGCTCTCTCTTTCTTAAACGGATTTACGCAGTGGTGCAGTGAATAACGGAACGAGAAATCGGCGAGCCGAGTTCAAATTCCAGTTGAATTCGTTGCATTCACATACACTCAAATACCCTTAGGAAAAGTACTAATCTATTTATTCTCTCTCCAGCTATGGGTTAAATGGCAAGACAGAGTAGGTTGCATAGTCTTGGTTGGCAACCAGTCTATCACAGATAGTAATGGCATAAAAATCAATGCGGAAAAATCGTCTACCCAGTCAGACATCTCTTTCGTGTATCATGCATGGCCCTTAAAAGCGTGTATCATGCATGGCCCTTAAAAGCGTGTATCATGTATGGCCCTTAAAAGCGTGTATCATGTATGGCCCTTAAAAGCGTGTATCATGCATGGCCCTTAAAAGCGTATATCATGTATGGCCCTTAAAAGCGTATATCATGTATGGCCCTTAAAAGCGTGTATCATGCATGGCCCTTAAAAGCGTATATCATGCATGGCCCTTAAAAGCGTGTATCATGCATGGCCCTTAAAAGCGTGTATCATGCATGGCCCTTAAAAGCGTGTATCATGTATGGCCCTTAAAAGCGTATATCATGCATGGCCCTTAAAAGCGTATATCATGCATGGCCCTTAAAAGCGTGTATCATGCATGGCCCTTAAAAGCGTATATCATGTATGGCCCTTAAAAGCGTATATCATGTATGGCCCTTAAAAGCGTATATCATGTATGGCCCTTAAAAGCGTATATCATGTATGGCCCTTAAAAGCGTGTATCATGCATGGCCCTTAAAAGCGTGTATCATGCATGGCCCTTAAAAGCGTGTATCATGTATGGCCCTTAACACTATATTTCATGGTAAATAACGTGTCTGCCTTAATTTTTCTTATATTTGCTCTATATGTATTTATATACATATATATTTAGAGCTCTCTTAGAGAGTTATCCTACCACTGTATGTCCAGGGTACTCCTTTGGATCCTTGTATTCCCACACTGCATGCTGATATATATATATATATATATATATATATATATATATGTGTGTGTGTGTGTGTGTGTGTAGACGAGTGGACCCATGCTTAAATATATATGCAAGTAGTGAAATTTAAAAGATAGCAAACACATTCAAATTTCGCACATAATATCCCGCATAAAACATGAATTATTTCGGGCGCAACCAAGAGTGTTTTTTATTTGTTACAATTCGTTCATATCGTGAGAGACATGCACGGATAATACACTAAAAACACTTTTTTTTATATTTATGTCGGCATTTTATGTGTTATCTACTGACTAAATATAGCAGTAAGTTCTAAGGGGTTTTTCCACATATGAAGAACAACGACTTTTGCTCATTAATATTAAGGGAAAGAAAATGTTTTAACATTCTTGGCAATTACACGTGGTCACCTTGCGTTGATTACCTGATATTTAGATACGGATAATATGATTAAACTAAAACAAGAAAACATAGAGGGAAAAGAATCTAATATAATGTATTTCGAAGCCTGGCTATGAAAACGAAGATTCCGATGCACAATTAACTTATTTCGAAGGCAATCAACAAAAGAAAAAGATAACATTTAGACTACGATATTTTAACGTCAACGAGTATACTGAGAAACGCCTATTGACTCTGGTTGGAATTCTGGGAAGTTTCTATGAGATCTTGCTAGGATTCTGGGGAACGACCCTTACATATGATGCCATTCTGAGAAGTGTCTATAAAATATGAGGAAGATTTGGTATTATCTTATGTGTATGTCTTTTTTTCCTTTTCTTTTTCTTTCTTTTTCTTTACTTCCTCTTCTCTTTCAGTTGGACATATTTTTACTTCCTATTTTCCGCACACACACACACACACACACACACACACACACACACATATATATATATATATATATATATATATCTTTAGTCATTTTTGACGGCATGGGTCCATTCGTGTACACACACACACACACACACACACACACACACACACACACACACACACATATATATATATATATATATATATATATCAGCATGCAGTGTGGGAATAGAAGGATCCAAAGGAGTGGCAGGATAACTCTCTAAGAGAGCTCTAAATATATATGTATATAAATACATATAGAGCAAATATAAGAAAAATTAAGGCAGACACGTTATTTACCATGAAATAAAGTATCTGCCTTAATTTTTCTTATATATATATATATATATATATATATATATATATATATATATATATTTACGATTTGATATATGATTTTTGATATATGATTTTATATATGATTTACCATGAAATAACGTGTCTGCCTTAATTTTTCTTATATATATATATATATTTACGCTCTCACACCCTGATTGAGCACGCTGGAAGAATGGTAGACTTTGAAAAACAGTAGCTACTCTGGCATCTACGCATAGTTCATTCAGCAATGAATTAGAACACTCTCAGCTATTGGGCGTGTATAATGATAATATACACGCTAAAAAGTCTGCCTCCTTCTACCGAGCGCCCGTAGCTCAGAGGTAGAATCGCCGACTGACGCCAATTCGGTCGGATTTCAATCCTGGGTAAAAGGCAATCGGATGAGCTGTGATACAGTGAAACAGATCTGACTGCGTATATATATATATATATATATATATATATATTGGCGCTGTAAATAAATGATGTTATTTGCGTTAAGCCTTCTTGCTAGATCTGTTTTAATATTTGTTTTCAACAATAAATATTAATAAGATCTCCCTTGGAATTTTAGCAAGATGCCACTATATATATGAAGAGAGAGAGAGAGAGAGAGAGAGAGAGAGAGAGAGAGAGAGAGAGAGAGAGTAGCATGTTGGTAAAACCTCAAGGGGGATTCTATTAGTATTAATTGTTGATCATAAATAATAATGAAATAATTGTTTGGTTGAACAATGCTGAGCCGGCGCAATTTAAAAGAAATTAAATATTGTTTTGAAAGGTCAGGAGTGCGAAAACCCTAGACAGCGAAAACCCAAGACAGCGAAAACTTGTTTTGATAAACAGCGCAATCAAAGTCGGAAAATGTAAACGCAGAATTAATGAACATATGCATAACGGAAGTTTACGAATCTCGCCTATATAACGAGAAGTGGAAGAGAGGTTCGAGACAGATCGGAAGACAGGCGTAAAGGGAAAAAGAGATCTGGGCGAGACAAACGCAGCTCATTAACTGCCCTCGTATGCGTGTGTACTATCGCTCCGCCCACCCCCTATTACGCAACAGAGTCACCGAAGAAAAACGAATAAAAATACAATTGTATATATTGGTACAAATCCGTGTCAAGCCGATCTTCAACATTTTGGTTTCCAGGTTATACATAATATATAACACTGGAAAGGAATTTGAGGAAGTGTCTGTGGGATATGGCGAGGGTTCTGGTGAAGAGCTATGTTACTGGGTTGCATTTCGAGAAAAGTCCCTTAGATTTAGACATAGTTCTGCGGATCATCTATGAGATTTCTCTTGAATTCTAACAAACTTCTAGAAGTATCTATTTATGATCATATTATTTTGTTCTGATCATTATTTTATCCACAATTTCAAGAGAAAGGCAAACATAATATACGACCGCAAAAAGATAACAGCATTATTAACATCAATAAATTAGATAAAAAAAAAAGAAAAACCAAATTCTTGTATCGCCGAGGTGGATACGATACACAGAGAAAATGCGCTGTGGTATTATTCAGCACAATATCCGGTGCTAAACGGATATACACAGAACAGTACAATAGTTACAGTCACAGACAAGACAGAACTTACGCCACAGAGAGGAGGGGTTTAGATTGCAATAGTTGCCGAAGTAATCAGTTCGAACATTACTCGAATGACACTCGAATATTACGCCTCGAATGCTACTATTCTTTCCGTAAACAGACCATTTCAAACCATGGGCCATTTCATCATTGAGAGTGCTGCAAGTGTATCAGCCACTCTACAACACAAAAACAGAAATAACTCAGTATCAGGTTGTAATGACAATTCTATTCCAATTTTTGACGGAAGATTTCATGAAGTAGTCTTAGTAAGCGAAGTTTAGTAAATGAAATAAAAGCATATTTTAAATGCCTTGAAAAATATCACCTACTTGTCTCTACTTAACACCTCATTAACAATAACACTAGCATTATTAATGCTAATTTATTCAGATGATTTCGTTTCTTGGATAAGAGAAAACAAAAGATGAAAAAGGCAGAGAAAAATGAGGGACATGAAATTATCGCACTCACTGACACCTCACTGGAACCGGCATTTCAACGTAAAATGACCGTAAGCCTTGACTCTTTTAGAAATCATATTAGAAAAATATGCGCTCTATTTAAGTAATAAAATGTTGTATCGCCGAGGTGGATACGATATACAGAGAAAGTGTGCAGCGGTATTATTCAGCACAATATCCGGTGCTAAACGGATAGACACAGAACAGTACAATAGTTACAGTCACAGACAAGACAGAACTTACAACACAGAGAGGAGGGGTTTAGATTGCAATAGTCTCGAAGTAAAACATTTCAGAACATCACTACAATAATTATAGCTGATTTTCTTAATTGACGGCTTAAGTTTTTTAATGAATATTGCCTCGAGAATCTGTAATTTGTTTTTGTTGTTTTTTTGGTGTAGGATATTTGTATTATCGATCATTATTTTCTTATATTGTGAATGTAGACAGTAATGTTGTTGTAGATGTTTAAAAATGGACGAATGGTCAGACATGTGTAATTGTCTGACCATTGTCTGACCATTTACATGTGTAATGTCTTCATTAAGACATCTTCTTAATGAAGTTGTTCTAAATCCAACATACATTTTTTTTTGTCGGAGATATATTCTCCCAAGATACATTTGAATTAAGCCGTCGATTAATAGAATTAACTATTAATAGTGTAGTAATGTTCTAAAATGTTTCTAAAAAGAACAGTTTTTTCATGCTTTAACACGTGCATGGCCATGACATTACAACATATAAATAAAATTCCATTTTGGATAATTTCACGATCTAAAGAACGCTAAGCAATTTGTCAACCGTTGTATTCGAAGCAGGAAAAAGATTTACAGTAATTTTTTGCAACAGTTTTGCGGTTATTTTTTTTACCACAACTCACACTCCAGAAGATGACATCGGAAGGAGACTGAAAGTACTTGGGAACATCGAGAAATGAATAATAATAACATCTGTCAACGTTACAGCTCATTTCTGACATTTTTCAATTATAATAAGTGAAAGATTATCCGTGAGTATGAACGGATTTTATTAAAAATAAGCAGACACCCTGTTTGCAAATAATTAATCTGACATATATATATATATATATATATGTGTGTGTGTGTGTGTGTGTGTGTGTGTGTGTGTGTGTGTGTTGAACACTCTGGAAGAATGGTAGACTTTGAAAAACGTAACTACTCTAGCATTTATGCATCGTTCATTCAGTAATGAATTAGAACACTCTAACTACTGGCGTATGTATACATGGTATATCACACGCTAAAAATCTGCCTCTTTCTACCGAGCGGCCATAGCTCAGAGTTAGAATCGCCGACTGACGCCAAATCCGTCGCGTTTCAATTCTAGGTAAAACAATCGGATATCTAACCTTACTGATGAGCTGTGATACAGCGAAACAAACCTGTCTGCGGATGACTATATATTTGAGAAGCAATTTTTTTATGAATGTTTCGTTGAAAACGACAGACGAAGTTTTTATTAATTTTTTAATTATTTTTTCTCGTATTCAGAATCTTTTTCTTTAGCTATTGTCAGTTGTCGTTCACCGAGTTTTTTTTTTCCGGAATGTGCTGGTGTTATGTTACTTGCTGGCTGCCGGGTCGTGTAATTTAATTAATGTATATTTAGGTAGTAACCATTATTTTAAACATGCTTCACTGAAAACGGTCTACAAGGAAGATTTTATTAAATTTTTATATATATATATTTTTTTTAATCATTTCACCCCGAGCAAGGCGGAAACGCCACTGATGTGCAGGGGGCTACATAAATGTAAAAAGATTAATTAGAAAAGAGTGAGGAGTACAAGCTAGTTAAAAAGGAACAATAGAAAGCTGAGATAGCAGGTGCGATGACAGATACATAGGTGGAGAGAAAGGGAAGGTTATACAGGGGTGGGGAGAGAGCTAGAGTCCAGTGGTTAGTAGACGAGTATTGACTTTGCATTTAAATTTCTGGAGGTTGTAGCCGTCAGGAAAGCAAGAATACGGGAGCGAGTTCCACAGGCGGGAAGTGATTGTCGAGTATTCTTACATGTTTCCTTTTGCTGGAGTTAAGGAATGTATCGGTGAGTTAGTGATCAGACAACTTTATGAAGTTATATTTGCCATTATTTTTGAATTTCAGTTTTAACATTCAGTATCTTTTCTTCAGCTACTGTCAATTGTCGTTCCACGAGTTTTTTTTACAATGTGCTGGCAATAGTTAAAGTAAAGTTACTGAATTTTTATAATTTGTCGAGCATTCTTACATGTTTCCTTTTGTTGGAGTTAAGGAATGTATCGGACAAATTTATGAAGTTACTAGCAGTATAGCCCGGCGTTGCTCGGGTGTAGTGAAAGCTTTAAAACTAATCCCTGGTCCTGGAGCTCAGACTCTTTGGACGTTGGCACGAAACACTAAAAAGCAATAGTTGTTTACAGTTAAAGCAAAACCGTAGACTGAAAGAAAAATAAATGGATGTAAGTCAAATTTTGATTTCAAATAAGTTTTTTTCGTCGTAAACTGAATTTTGAAGGCTAAATAAATCCTCTGAGTAAATGGTATCATGGCTGAGACTAATAACTACAATTATACCTATTTAGAGCCAAACCCGAAGCAAAAACTAAAATAAAAGGGCTGAAAAAATAGAGACATACAGGCAGATAAACAGACACACGCACAAACATCTTGCCTATATATATATATTATCGATTTTCTGCACTATTGTAAGAACTGCAACCTTGAAACTTCTGAATATCGTTTCTTATGTCTTTGTCTATGAGTGTATCAAATTTGATTAAAATCGAACCAGTCTATATTCCCCTCTTTCTACGAGAGGAAAGTAATCAGAGAAACACAAAGGCGGTAGAGAATGTTACACAAGACATGCTTGTGCGTATTTGACAGAAGCTGGACTACAAACATTACGTGGTTCATGTCACAGGCGGTACTTATATTGAACATTTTGAAGCTTTGTGAAATCAGTTATAAAATCTACATCCCTATGAATATCTTATTTGAAGTTTTATGAATATATATTTCATTGTTTAACATGAAGCCTCGGACATGTAGTTACTCAGATATTCACATTTTAATTATTAAATTTTTGTATATATATATACTACCGGCCATAATTATTAGGCCACACCAGTGTTAAAGAAATGATTTATTTAATACTATATTTTAGTATCTATTGTCAAGTGATTAATTGTAAATGAAAATAAAAGAGTTATTTTGTTAATATTGCACAATAACATGTGCATCAAATTAATTTATAAATATTTAATAATTACCTATATTGCAGTTTCATCAATGAAAGAACGAAGAAAATTTAGGGTGATTCGGACGAGTTCATCTTTACTTCCTTGCCTTGTAAAATTTTGTAAATTAATAATAACAAAAGCATCATTTTATTTTCATTTGGCAATAAATACTAAAGTTGCATGAAATATATCATTTCTTTAAAACAACTGGGGTGGCCTAATAATTACATCTGGTAGTGTGTATATATGTATATATATTTCACAGTTACATAAGAACATGTAAGTAACCACAACAAAATTGTAAATTTAGTCTTTCAGTGTCGAAATAAAATGTACGATTTTGTAGTAATTACTTAATTAGTTCGTATGTAACAGTGAATAATAAATATTTATTACTTATTTTTATATCGAACCCTGTTTTAAATTATTTTTCTGAACATTGCAAATTTTATCTTCGTTTTACATTTGGATATATATATATATATATATATATATATATATATATATATATATATATATATATATATATATATATATATATATATATATATATATATATATATATATATGTAGATATCCGAGTGAGTATATAATGAAACAACCATATGGATGTAGAGAAGAGGACATATACAGAAAAAATTATGTACATGTTCTAAAACATAATCTATAATATATATATATATATATATATATATATATATATATATATATATATTAGAACATGTACATAATTTATATATATATATATATATATATCTACTACAAATCGTACATTTGTTTCGACATTGAAATTTCAATGCTTTATCAGGCGGTATGTATAGGAATGGAAAGCTTCTTTTCTTATATTTGGTCAGTTGTGTTTGTGATGTTGGTGCGGATTAGTGATAAAGGAACAAATCTTTTGTATTGACCGTTAGAATTTTGAAGAAAGTGGTGCGGGTAGTTTAAATGGTTGATTAATAAGAGTCTTTGATTTCTAGACAGGTTTAACATTAGCAGTTAGAATGTAATGTAAGTTTTTACATGTTCTAAAATATAATTTATTATAAATATTCACAGCTCTATATATTATATATTGAGCAATGTTTCAAATTAATGTTTTGGACGTTGTAAAAATTCTTTCTTCGTTCTGTATTCACTCGAATATATATATATATATATATATATATATATATATATATATATCAATATGTACGTATATATGAATTTATTGGAAAACACTTTAAAAATTAATTGGGAACATTTGTGATGCCGAACTTAGTCTGAGTCTGTTCGTTGGTAATCAACATTTGAATTTTTGGTTATCATCTGGGTATGAACACCGACTGTCATCACCAGAAATGCTGTTATATAAGCAGATAAAACATTGAAGACCTTCGCGGATGTTGTGGAGGCTGCACGTCAATTTATTAGTCATAAAACTCCCAATATTCATATGGTATTCATCTGCCCCCAGGATAACAACGTTTACCACCGAAAAGACAACAACAGCAAAAACAAGAAGACCTCATGCCAAGTAAGTTACCGATGACGAATCCTTTGTATATTTTCACAAGTTTTCAACTGCATCTATATTTACGACTTGTATCCAGGTGGAGGCCACGTGAGCTGATACATCGGCTTATTGTTTTGAAGATGACATAAGAAAACACGTGTATTACCAAGCAGGTGTTTGCCACAGGGTCAGTCGCAAGAAAATGGATCCAAATGGAAAAGGGTGTACATATTGGTCAGTAGAAAAATGAAGTTTTAGCGTTGGAATGTTTGTTCAAATCAAAGATTTACGGTTCAATACCCTCAGATGAGTTATCACTTGTTAGGAATTCCTTAATCAAATTGAGGAATTTTCTTAAACTCATGAAAAGGATTACAGATTTTTGTGCAAATTTCTTTTCTTTCTTGGTCGGTTCATGTTTATATTAATGATATGAATATTAGATGTATATTATATTGAGATGAAGAGGTAGATATTTTTTCTATTTATCTATGTGGCTTTCATCAGAGTGTGAGTCGTAAATATCTATCTGTCTAGCTATATATCTATCTGTGCCTGTCTGCCAAATTCCTATCTATCTATCTATCTATCTATCTATCTATCTATCTATCTATCTGTTTGTCTGTCAAATTTCTATATATAATTATGTTCATTATCTATCTATCTATCTATCTATCTATCTATTTCAAATTTTTCTCTATATATAGTATGTCCATTATCTATCTATCTGTGTCAAATTTCTATATATATATGTTCATTATCTATCTATCTATCTATCTATCTATCTATCTATCTATCTATCTATCTAGCTGTCTGTCAAATCTCTATATATAATTATGTTCATTATCTATCTATCTATCTATCTATCTATCTATCTATCTATCTATTTCAAATTTCTCTCTATATATAGTATGTCCATTATCTATCTATCTGTGTCAAATTTCTATATATATATGTTCATTATCTATCTATCTATCTATCTATCTATCTATCTATCTATCTATCAAACTATCTGTCTTAAATCTCTATATATAATTATGTTCTTATCTATCTATCTATCTATCTATCTATCTATCTATCTGTTTGTCTGTCAAATTTCTATATATAATTATGTTCATTATCTATCTATCTATCTATCTATCTATCTATCTATCTATCTATCTATCTATCTATCTGTTTGTCTGTCAAATTTCTATATATAATTATGTTCATTATCTATCTATCTATCTATCTATCTATCTATCTATCTATTTCTCAAATTTTTATATATAGTATGTCCATTATCTATCTATCTGTGTCAAATTTCTATATATATATGTTCATTATCTATCTATCTATCTATCTATCTATCTATCTATCTATCTATCTATCTAGCTGTCTGTCAAATCTCTATATATAATTATGTTCATTATCTATCTATCTATCTATCTATCTATCTATTTCAAATTTCTCTCTATATATAGTATGTCCATTATCTATCTATCTGTGTCAAATTTCTATATATATATGTTCATTATCTATCTATTTATCTATCTATCTATCTATCTATCTATCTATCTATCTGTCAAATCTCTATATATAATTATTTGTTCATTATCTATCTATCTATCTATCTATCTATCTATCTATCTATCTATCTAGCTATCTGTTTGTCTGTCAAATTTCTATATATAATTATGTTCATTATCTATCTATCTATCTATCTATCTATCTATCTATTTCAAATTTTTCTCTATATATAGTATGTCCATTATCTATCTATCTGTGTCAAATTTCTATATATATATGTTCATAATCTATCTATCTATCTATCTATCTATCTATCTATCTATCTAGCTGTCTGTCAAATCTCTATATATAATTATGTTCATTATCTATCTATCTATCTATCTATCTATTTCAAATTTCTCTCTATATATAGTATGTCCATTATCTATCTATCTGTGTCAAATTTCTATATATATATGTTCATTATCTATCTATCTATCTATCTATCTATCTATCTATCTATCTATCTATCTAGCTGTCTGTCAAATCTCTATATATAATTATGTTCATTATCTATCTATCTATCTATCTATCTATTTCAAATTTCTCTCTATATATAGTATGTCCATTATCTATCTATCTGTGTCAAATTTCTATATATATATGTTCATTATCTATCTATCTATCTATCTATCTATCTATCTATCTATCTATCTATCTATCTAGCTGTCTGTCAAATCTCTATATATAATTATGTTCATTATCTATCTATCTATCTATCTATCTATCTATCTATCTATCTATCTATCTATCTATCTATCTATCTGTTTGTCTGTCAAATTTCTATATATAATTATGTTCATTATCTATCTATCTATCTATCTATTTCAAATTTTTCTCTATATATAGTATGTCCATTATCTATCTATCTGTGTCAAATTTCTATATATATATGTTCATAATCTATCTATCTATCTATCTATCTATCTATCTATCTATCTATCTATCTATCTATCTATCTAGCTGTCTGTCAAATCTCTATATATAATTATGTTCATTATCTATCTATCTATCTATCTATCTATCTATTTCAAATTTCTCTCTATATATAGTATGTCCATTATCTATCTATCTGTGTCAAATTTCTATATATATATGTTCATTATCTATCTATCTATCTATCTATCTATCTATCTATCTATCTATCTATCTATCTATCTAGCTAGCTAGCTAGCTGTCTGTAAAATCTCTATATATAATTATGCTCATTATCTATCTATCTATCTATCTATCTATCTATCTATCTATCTATCTATCTATCTATCTATCTATCTGTTTGTCTGTCAAATTTCTATATATAATTATGTTCATTATCTATCTATCTATCTATCTATCTATCTATTTCAAATTTTTCTCTATATATAGTATGTCCATTATCTATCTATCTGTGTCAAATTTCTATATATATATGTTCATAATCTATCTATCTATCTATCTATCTATCTATCTATCTATCTATCTATCTATCTATCTATCTATCTAGCTGTCTGTCAAATCTCTATATATAATTATGTTCATTTTCTTATCTATCTATCTATCTATCTATCTATCTATCTATCTATCTATCTATCTATCAAGCTATTCAGAACATATGGTCCTATTTTAGGATCAACATTTATTCATTATAAACCAGCGCCCTGCTGTCGAATTACAAACGGACCCTTAACGCCATGTTTTGTTAATATTGGTAGCAGTTTAAGAAGCAAGACCAAGGGTGAAATAATCCCATTTTTTATGTTCAAGTTAAATCCTGAAATCGATTGACATAAAATTAACAAAGGAGGCACTTTAATAATGAGGAGTAAATAATGTTTTTTGTACTATTATTATAATACCAATGTATTAAAACACAATTAAAAGATTTATTCTAAAATCGTTGTGGTGCAGTGGATATCGGCTCGGAAGGAGAAATTGGGGAGCCGAGTTCGAATTCCAGTTGAATTCTCTGCATTCATTTACGCGGAAATACCCTTGGGAAAGTTATTAATCCGTCTCTTTCCTCCAGTTATGGGTTAAATAACAAGACAAATTAGGTTCTATAGCCTTTGCTGGCAACCAGTCCACCGCAGAAAGAAATGGCAACCTAATGCGGGATAATTTTCTGCCCAGTCAGTTATGTCTCTTTTCAGGATGGGCTTTGTGGTAAAATGGATATCGATTTGGAACGAGAAATCGGGGAGCTGAGTTCGAATTCCAGCTGAATCCATTGTATTCACTTACGCGCAAATACCCTTGGGAAAGGTATTAATCCGTCTCTTCCTAGCAGGACAGATTGGGTTCTATAGCCTTGGCTGGCAACCAATCTACCGCAGAAAGTAATGGCAACCTACTGCGGGATAATCTTCTGCCCAGTCAGT
>JBBBDQ010001901.1:92500-145000 GCA_037127315.1 Ascarosepion bandense | reverse complement strand
AGCCCTCTTCAACGGGAATGGCCAGCATTATCTGAAACTAAACAAATCAAAATAACATAGTAATTTTTGCTTGATATTTAATCTTTTTTTCAATATAGTTCAACATGGGCTTTTACTTGACATTACTGACAATAGATATAGCAAATATCGACATATTTTCTAGTTTGAATTTCTGATGAATCTTCTTAGTTCTTTAATTACTGAGCTCATGGCAAGTTCTACGACAATAAAATATTCGTATGTTACATATATAAAGAAGAAAAGGGGTACCTCGACGTTATGTAATGGTTAACAAGCTTGTCTCGTAATAACAATTACGACCGAATAGTGAGTTTGATCCACACAGAGTGTCCCATACTTTTGGCCTTGTACCACATCTAAGCCGAGATTAGAAAATGAACATGCAGGAAGAATTATATCACGCAGTAATTCAGCACAAATTTCTTTGTTTCTAATGAAATGTTTCTGTTTTTTTCATAATTTGCTACATTTTTTTTTGTGTGTAGGCGTACTTTTTTTTTTTAATCATATCACCCCAAGCAAGGCGGTAACGCCACTGATGCTCAGGGGGCTACGTAAGAGTGAAAAGACTGGGAAAGAGAAAAACCGGAAACCACATCCTAAACAGGAAAAAAGGGATGAGACTCTTCACCTGTTCAATAGACGTGGGTAGAGTGTGAACCGGGCGATAGGTTACTCTATCTACTCCAATTGAAAAAATAAAAATAAAAAAATAAAAAAAATAAAAAAAATAAAAAAAGAGTGAAAGGATTGGAAAAGAGAAAAACCGGAAACCACAACCTAAACAGGAAACAAGGGATGAGCCTCTTCACCTGTTCAATAGACGTGGGTGGAGTGTGAACCGGGCGATAGTTTAGTCTACTTACTCCAATTGAAAAAAAAAAAAACTTTCGTTGGGCTTTTATTATCTCGCGCAATAAATTACACTTCTACATTATAATCCATTCAGAATTTCATTTTGAAGAATTTATTTTGCATTCCAAGATTAGAGTAAAGTAAAAACGGAATCATAGAAAACTAGAAAAAAAAAAAAACGTGAATAAGGTAATTAGTTGAATAAGAATTTATCTGGCAAATCTTCCTTTTTAAAGTTTTTTCTTTGCATTCCAGCATTAGAGGAAAGTGAAAAACGAATCATAGAAAACTAGAAAAACAAAACAAAATAAAACAAAACAAAATAAAACAAAACAAAAAAGTGGAAATTTCATGGTGGTTTCCAATTTAATTTTTTAATTTTTTTTTTTTTTGCTTTCCAAGATTAAACTGAAAAGTAATCATAGAATACTAGAAGAACAGTTGAAATTTCACGGTCTTCCTTTTAAAAATGTTTTCATTGATTTCTAAGATTGGAGGAAAGTGAAAAACGAATCAGAAAACTAGAAAATACGTAGAAATTTCACGGTTTTTTATTTATTTATTTTTTATTTTTTATTTTTTATTTTTATTTTTTTTGCGTTCCAAGCTAAAAGTAATCATAGAAAACCAGAAAAAACGTGTAAATTTCTTGGTCTTCCTTTTTAACTTTTTTTTCTTTCCAAGATTAGAAGAAAGTGAAAAACGAATCATAGAAAACTATAAAAAACGTAGAAATTTCACGGTTTCCTATTTTTTTTTTTTTGCTTCCCAAGATTAAATTGAAAAGTAATCATAGAAAACTAGGAAAAAATGTGGAGATTTCACGGTTTCCTGTTTAATTTTTATTTTTTTACTTCCCAAGATTAAATTGAAAAAAATCATAGAAAATTAGAAAAAGCCGTGTAAATTTCATGGTTTCCTGTTTAATTTTTATTTTTTTACTTCCCAAGATTAAATTGAAAAGAAATCATAGAAAATTAGAAAAAAGCCGTGTAAATTTCACGGTTTCCTGTTTAATTTTTATTTTTTTGCTTCCCAAGAATAAATTGAAAAGAAATCATAGAAAATTAGAAAAAGCCGTGTAAATTTCACGGTTTCCTGTTTAATTTTTATTTTTTTGCTTCCCAAGAATAAATTGAAAAGAAATCATAGAAAATTAGAAAAAGCCGTGTAAATTTCACGGTTTCCTGTTTAATTTTTATTTTTTTGCTTCCCAAGATTAAATTGAAAAGAAATCATAGAAAATTAGAAAAAGCCGTGTAAATTTCACGGTTTACTGTTTAATTTTTATTCTTTTGCTTTCCAAAATTAAATTGAAAAGTTATAGAAAACTAAAAAAAACTGTGTAAATTTCACGGTTTACTATTTAATTTTTTCTTTGCTTTCCAAAAAGTAAAATGCAAAAAGAAATCAAAGAAAACTAGAAAAGAATCGTAGGAATTTCACGGTCTTCCTTTATAATATTTTTTCTTTGCTTTCCAAGTTTGGAGTAAAACGAAAGTTGAGTCATAGAAAACTTGAAAAAATCGTGAAAATGTTACGGTCCTACTATTTAAATTTTGGATGAATGTTAATTCTTAAGTTAACGGTTGAATAATCACATGGCAAATTTTACGACGGTAAACTCCCCGTATAAATTCTCCTGTTGCGTAGTTAAATAGTTTAAGCTGAACAACTTTAAGCGAGTATTGCAAAAATAATCATACATATGAATGCTGATTTATATTTTAAGATGTAGTTGCAAAATGAAAAGATATGAAACTGAAAACTTTTTCTCTTTTTAGTAAAACGGTCGTTAAACTCTACTATCGTCGCTTCTATCTTTCATTTTCTCACTGAAATCAAATTGCGTCTTTAATGTCTTCTCATGTGATCAAAACGGAACAGTCAATTATGTATGAGGTGTTAGTAGGAAACGTTAAACACATATCTTTTTTTTTTCTTTATTTCTTTGGAACCGTGCAGAGTCTTTGATATGTCTTTTGTCTTTCTCCGCGGTCAAAATGAAATAGTTCTTTATTTATTTGGTATTTTCGGGCGTCATGGTCGTGCGATCTGATGCGCCGTTATATCAGGATTATAGTGGCCCACAAGGCTTCAAAAACAAAACTCGTCAATCTTAGCTAGTTTGGAGGCACCTAAAATAAAAATGGTATTTAAAATTGTTAATTGGCTTTAAACTTCAGGATTTCCTACCAGTATTATATGAATATTTCATGAAATTCGTTCCCCATATCAGATTAATTCGTATTCACCTAATAACCTTATATATAATTATTATATGGTACCAGTGTTGTATGAATATTTCATCAAATTCGTTGCCCTTGCCAGAGTAATTATCATTCTCTTCTATAATAATATATAATAATATTATATAATATATAATAATATTATATATATAATAATATTATATATATAATAATATTATATATATAATAATATTATATAATATATAATAATATTATATATATAATAATATTATATATATATAATAATATTATATATATAATAATATATATATATAATAATATATATATATATATATATATATAATATAATAATATATATATATAATAATATATATATAATAATATATATATATATAATAATATATATATATAATAATATATATATATAATAATATATATATATATATAATAATATATATAATATATATATATATAATAATATATATATATATAATAATATATATATAATATCATATAATTTTATAATTATTATCCTAATAAACTAATTATTATTCTAATTTACGCCCATATTTAACTGAGCCGTGAAAAATGACCTGTTAATATGTGAACAAAGCCGATCATTCCTGCAATACGTGTAGCGTAGTAACATCTATATCTCAAAAGTGAAATATGACACCTGTTTTGAGAAAAGCTTGCTAACTATATTTTGCGTGCAAAATTGGAGAGACAGACAAAAAGTTGTCACCTCTCATAAATTAAAAAAATCTCAGTCAGTCAGGAAAGATAAGATGGATGCCTTTTTGTACGTGGCCATGAGTTGGCGAGAGATAACCCATCATGTCACTGATTGTTACTTCGGAGCGATGCTTCCAGTTGCTAAGGGACTGTCAATACCCAAACATTCCATCAGTTTTGCATTTTGTCTAACGTAATGTAGACATGCCAGTCCCGGAACCGGATAAAATTAAGTCAGATGATGTAGCAGACACACATCATCTCATTCAATGTGGCAGTGACAGACTGATGTGTGTTGTGATATCGGCTCGAAACGAGAAATCGCGGAGCCGAGTTCGAATTCTAGTTGAATTTGTTGCATTCACTTACGCGCAAATACCCTAAGGAAAGGTATTAATCCGTCTCTTCTTTCCAGTTATGGGTTAAATAACAGAACAGACTGGGTTCTATAGCATTGGTCGGCAACCAATCTACCGCAGAAAGCAATGACATCATACAGAGGGATAATGTTCTACCCAGTCAGTTATGTCTCTTTCGAGACATGATCGCCCAAGCGTTTATCACGTATTGCACTTAACTCACTGACTGAATATAATAGTTGGAATCATGATTAAAGCTTCTACTGGTCATAAAGTGGGGGATCGGTTTTCTATTGTTATGAAGTAATAAACTGATCCCCACTAATTATTATGTCTCTTCTCCTTCTAGATATGAGTCAAATAACATGACATATTGGTTTCTCTTTCGAGACATGATCGCCCAAGCGTGTATCACGTATGGCACTTAACTGACTGAATATAATAGTTGGAATCATGATTAAAGCTTCTACTGGTCATAAAGTGGGGGATCGGTTTTCTATAGTTATGAAGTAATAAACTGATCCCCACTAATTATTATGTCTCTTCTCCTTCTAGATATGAGTCAAATAACATGACATATTGGTTTCTCTTTCGAGACATGATCGCCCAAGCGTGTATCACGTATGGCACTTAACTGACTGAATATAATAGTTGGAATCATGATTAAGGCTTCTACTGGTCATAAAGTGGGGGATCGGTTTTCTATTGTTATGAAGTAATAAACTGATCCCCCACTAATTATTATGTCTCTTCTCCTTCTAGATATGAGTCAAATAACATGACATATTGGTTTCTCTTTCGAGACATGATCGCCCAAGCGTGTATCACGTATGGCACTTAACTGACTGAATATAATAGTTGGAATCATGATTAAGGCTTCTACTGGGTATAAAGTGGGGGTGGGTTTTCTTTTGTTATGAAGTAATAAACCGATCCTCCACTAATTACTACTTAATAATATAATACATATCTTCTCCCTCTAGCTATGAGTCTAATAACAGGACAGATTGGGTTTCTATAGCCTTGGTCGGCAACCAGTCTACTGCAGAAAGCAATGGCAATCTACTGCGGGATAATTTTCTGCCCAGTCAGTTATGTCTCTTTCGAGACATGATCGTCCAAGCGTGTATCACGTATGGCACTTAACTGGCTGATGTGACAGACAAAGAAACATCAGAGCCTGAGCCACCAACTTCATATGATTTTTTTTTTTTTTTTTTTTTTTTTATAAGCGTTTCACCCCGAGCAAGGCATGTCACTGCCACTACTGTGCAGGGGGCTACGTAGAGAGGAGAAAGGCTGGTTAAATATAGGACATAACAGAGGGTGGGTGATAGGCGGGTGAGGATACCGAGAATGAGGGTTGGGTAGATGAGAGTGTTGTGAGAATAGTTGGGAGTTAGTGTGATAGGAGGTGTCTATTGACTCTACATTTAAACACCTGGAGATTGTAACTGTCGGGAAAGCAGACTTGTGGAAGTGAGTTCCACAGGCGGGAAGCGCGAGAAAAGAAGCCAAGATTATTGTCCTCGTGACTTTAAAAGGACTTAGAGATTTGGAATTTCCTAGGAGTAAAGCAGAACCGTTAGTTTCCAGGCAGCGATGGTATCTATTAGCTAGTGATGTACGGATTTTCCATTTCCGTGATCGTCACAAATATCTAGTCCCATTCTTCCTCATGGAAGACAATTTGGTGTACTCCAATAATATTAGTAGTCTTACGTAATCAGTTGACATCAGTTGAAATCCAGAGGAATGGAGGCTGTTCATTGAGTCTAAAAGCTGCCTTGTTACACAGGGATAATGTTTTACCTTCAATACCAGTCCATATGAAAGAAACGTATGGCAACTACCGGGATGCATCGACTACGATCAGACTAACTGGCAACTTTGCGAAGATTTGAAGGTTGTTTCTTTCTTGCTAGGATTGCAAAGTGGATATACCAAATGCTTAGGTTTTATTTATTAATGGGACAACTGAGACAGGAGTTTTCATTATATCAAGATATTAAGGAAATCCCTTCAAAGCGTCTATAAGAACCTTTTTCCAATAAATCCGATGACTTCAACTATAATTGAAATTATGGATGTTCTCATATGCTACATCTTTTAGATTTCTACTTCATGAGTCTTGTATTTTGATAGTTTTTAAAGATCTTCCATGATACATTACAATCCACCTTATCTGTCATGTTAATAAGAAAGTAAATTCCGTTTTAATGATCGCCCGGTTCACTCTCCACCCTCGTCTATTGAACAGGTGAAGAGACTCATCACTTGTTCCCTGTTTAGGATGTGGTTTCCGGCTTTCTCTTTTCCAATCTTTTCACTCTTTTTTTCTTTTCCAATTGGAGTAGATAGACTAAATTATCGCTCGGTTCACACTCCACCCACGTTTATTGAACAGGTGAAGAGGCTCATCCGTTGTTTCCTGTTTAGGATGCGGTTTCCGGTTTTCTCTTATCCAATCTCTTCAATCTTATGTAGCCGCCTTGCTCGTGGTGATATGATTTTTTAAAAAATTGATTATGATGTCCGGGCGATTAGATTTGATTGTTCTCGTTCCATGAGTCATGCTCCTTCAGATGTCACAGTATCAGTGTGAGGTGAGCAAAAACTTAAAGATTTGAGCTCAAGGCAGATAACTTCATATATATCAATTCATTTACTAATGCAATAAAAACAAAAAAAATGCAATATATGGTTCAATATATTGTTCAATATTGTTCAATATTGTTCAATAAATTAATGCTAAAATGTTTATTTATTGTTACTTAATAAACAGGATGAATATTTGATACCAAAATTGATTTTGATTGATTTTTTTTACGGTTTATCAACATTTTGTTGTTTATTTTGAAGATTGTAACAATAATTTTTTGTTTTTTTGTTTTTTGGCGAGGGGAATATTGCTTTAACAATTCTTTTAGAATAGCAATTTTCCTTTGTCTATATTTCTGAAATGAAGTATTGTAACTATTTACATTATTTACATTGTTCTACCTGTGTGTATTGTAAAGGCCCATGAAATTGTTACAGATCCTGTCTCTGTCACTGAGTCTGGGTAATGTTCATACCAGTTTCTTGCAGTTTCCTTTCCGTAAAAGTTGCATCTTTTCCATTGCAGATATTGGCCCACTCTCTCATACTAAGTTTTATATTTTGTGGGTGCTAACATCTTGCAACATAATGCAAGATGGTCAAATGTTTCTGGATATTTATCACAGAATCTGCATTTGTGCTGGTTACCAAGCATTATTTCTGTGTCAGTCAGTTAAGTGCCATACATGATAAACGCTTTGGGCGATCATGTCTCGAAAGAGACATGACTGACTGGGTAGAAGATTATCCCGAAGTAGGTTGCCATTACTTTCTGCGGCAGACTGATTGCCATCTAAGGCTATAAAACCCAATCTGTCCTGTTATTTGACTCATAGCTAGAAGGAGAAGAGATGTATTACATTATTAGGTAGTAATTAGTGGGGGATCAGTTTATTACTTCATGACAATAGAAAACCGATCCCCACTTTATGACCAGTGGAAGCCATAATCATGATTCCAACTATTATATTCAGTCAGTCAGTCAGTCAATCAAGTGCCATACGTGATACACGCTTGGGCGATCATATCTCGAAAGAGACATGACTGGGCAGAAGTTTATCCTACAATAGGTTGCCATTGCTTTCCGCAGTAGACTGGTTGCCGACCAAGAACCCAATCTGTCCTATTATTTGACCCATAACTGAAGGGAAGAGACGAATTAATACCTGTTTCAAGGGTATTTATGCGTAAGTGAATGCAAGGAATTCAACTGGAATTTGAACTCGTCTCCCCGATTTATCGTTCTGAGTCGATATCCGCTGCACCACAACGCATATCTACACATTCCTGTGTAGTTAGAATAAAACCGTCGGTTTCAGCTTTTAACCCTGCACTGCGTAACCATTGATTGGTAGGAGGTTTGTCTACATCAGCTTATTTGGTACGGGCAGAGTAATGACAAGGAAGAGTCTTATCTTAGCATCGTTTTTGCATTTGGTCCATTGAAGTTGCTTTTGTTTTCTTTTTTAGGTTCTTTTCTGCTCAGTAGGCGTATTATGATTTATTTGCACTTCTTCACCCACTTCAAATTCCCTTTTGAATTTGTTGACTTCCTTTATTACTGAATAAAGTTTCTTACTTCTTTCATGTCTTCAGCACAGATCATCATCAAGTCTTCTGTAATTTCCAGATTTCTTTGAAGACCCATTTTTGTGATTTTATAATAACAGTTCTAAGGCTAATCCTCTGCCTCAGTTGGATCGGGGCACATGCAGACGATCAATATCAACCTTATGATGATACACATAGTGGCAACAGAGAAGCTTTCGCGTTTTGACATCGATTCGGTTAAGAGCCACCAGGGATAGGGAAACGTGGAAAGCCATGAACGTCTACGCACTGAAAGCACAAAGAAGAAGAAGAACAACAACAACAAGAACAACAAGAACAAGAACAAGAACAAGAACAAGAGCTTTTCCACAGTTTTTAAGGAAGTTTATTATCACGTGAGGAAATTTTTAAAATTATAATTATTATCATTACTAGCAGTATAACCCGGCGTTGCTCGGGTGTAATGAAAGCTTTAAAACTAATTCATGGTCTTAGAGCTCAGACACTGCCTAAAGAATATTTGAGTGAAGTTTGGTGAGAATCGGATAAAAATTATGGATTTGTATAAAGGACATACAGACAGATAAACAGACGCACACACACACATCGTTTCTTTTATATATATATATATATATATATATATATATATATATATATATATATATCGAAGTTTCAAGGTTGCAGTTCTTACAATAGTGCAGAAAATCGATAATAATATATATATATATATAAAAGGCAAGATACCGGATCTGATCAAAATCAGTTTTTCAGCCCTTTTATTTTAGTTTTTGCTTTGGGTTTGGCTCTAAGTAGGTATTATTGTAGTTCTTAGTCTCAACCATAATACCATTTACTCAGAGGATTTATTTAGCCTTCAAAATTCAGTTTACGACGAAAAAAACTTATTTGATATCGATACCAGGAAATCCAAATTTGACTTACATCCATTCATTTTACTTTCAGTCTACAGTTTCGCTTTAACTGGAAACAACTATTGCTTTTTAGTCTTTCGTGCCAACGTCCAAAGAGTCTGAGCTCCAGGACCATGGATTAGTTTTAAAGCTTTCATTACACCCAAGCAACGCCGGGCTATACTGCTAATATATATATATACAAATTTGTTAAGCTAATAAATGTCAGTTTGGGGGTCTGTTTAAACTATAAACATTTCCTTTTTATTACAATTGCTTTTACTGACAGCAACGAGCATTAGATATTGAATGGTTTAACTTTAAATGGTGTATATTAGCAGTATTTCATTTGAGACCAGTGGATATCATCAATTAATGTCTGAAATCGTTTCCGACGATACAGGCATCATTCATTCAGCATTAGACACTAAATAAACAAGTAGCAACTTTAGCATTTAGAGGATAAAAGAAGTGAAAAATGGTAATAACTTGTGTAAAATCAAAGTCACCAGAAATGAACTCTTTCCATAGAGCTGTTGCAGTCGCTGCTGGTAGTTGCTCGGGAGATTTGTCTAGTTTTTTTTTTTTTTTTTGTTTCTTCCACCTGGTCAAAATGAGATTACGCTTTGGGCTTAAAAAGGGTCTCTGCTAAGAGACGAAGCGGCTACTTCTATTAACCATTCATCTACTCTTCTTCTCCGCGAAGAACAATTTTTTCGCAACTATACAATTGTTACCTGGATATTCTATTCGTCTTTCCTGTATTTTTTTTTAAAACAGAGAGCCATACCTGTCTCCGCCGAAAATTTTACGGAATTTTCGGCAAATCTTGTGCAAGAACGCAAAACGTCTATAGAAATCCATACTTACAGATGAAACGTTGCAAGACTTACCAATAAATCACTATTTCCGTGGACAGTGCCCAGACGAACTACATTTCTTATTTCGACCAGTTCTAACCCGCACGGCTAAGACCCTCCAGGCTTCCCACATTGTAGAATATTCTTCTTCTTCTATGTGCCCTCTCCTTTCAGGACGTAGGCGATCATGGCCTTCCACGTCTCCCTATCCCTGGTGGCTCTTAGCACACTTTCTCCTATAACACAACGTAACTGCTGTTCTGTCATCCACCTGATCAAGCCCTTCAAATATGTTATCTGCTGCTTTCCTCTGTCCCCTTTTCCCTTTATCTGGCCTGTATAAGGTTCTCCAAGCTCTCCTTCCTCATTGCATGTCTCAGAAAACTTCTGTTGTCTTTTCGTGATGGTCAATATTAATTTCCTTTTCGTTTCCATCATTTCCAAAACCTCATCATTGCTCACATTCTCGATCCATGATATCCGCAGCATCCTTCTGTAGAACCACTTTTCAGTTGCTTCAAGTTCTTCCTTCAACTTTGATTATATTGTTCAGCATTCACTGCCATATTGAAGGATAAACATCACATGTGTGTTTTGAGCCAGCTTCCTCTCCGAGAAAGTTTCAATGGGATTTGTTTAAGGGCAGGGTCCCAAGTCCTACCCTGTTATTTAACCCATAACTGGAGGGAAGGGACGGATCAATACCTTTTCCAAGGGTACTAGCGCGTAAGTGAATGCAGGGCATTCAACTGGAATTCAAACTCGGCTCACCGATTTCTCTTTCCGAGCCGATATCCACTGCACCACAACGCACATCCGTCAATAAACGCTTACAGCACCTGGTATTCCTAAGCGGTCACCCATCTAAGTACTGACCAGGCTCAACGTTGCTTAACTTTGGTGATCGAGCGAGAACCGTTCTATTCAACGTAATATGACCGTAAGCATAGACATCACATAGCAATCCAGTACTCTCTTCTTTGTTTCTATTGAAAGTTTCCTCTTAATACTTTATTCAGCTTCTGACAAGCGTCCTTTGCCATGTCAATTTTCCTTCGGATCTCAGTGTCACACTGTTCGTCTTCTGTTAGAACACTTCCCAGGTATTTAAATTTTTGTACCTGCTTGATTTTAGCATTCCCCACCTGTATTTGGCATTTTGAGCTGCTCTTTTTGCTGATGATCGTGCATTCGGTTTTCTTGCAGTCTATTTGTAGTCCTTTTTGTAACTCTCTTCAGCTACCTTCTGAAGGGGGTCTTGTAGTTTCTTTTCCGTGTCTGCCATCAGCACTGTATCATCTGCGTATCTTATACTGTTTAAATTGTGGCCTCCGATGACAATTCCTGGCATAAAATCTAGGGTCCTCAAAATAGTGTCGCTGTACATTGAGATATATTTCCTATTTTTTATTCTTTCTTCTATGATGTTGTTGGATCCCGATCTATATATTCAACTTATTTATCTTTATGTCCGGATATATATATATTAAATAAATGCATTTTGGATTCATTTGAAACTTCCTATTGCGCATTAAAAAATAAAGCGTTAGAAAATCATTTAGTCTATAATGCCGGACGATACCGAAAAGTTGAAACCCTGGTAGCGTATTTGGCTCTTTTTGCTGATGACCATGCATTCATATCCTTCGCATTTCGAGCAGCATTTTTCTGCGAACCGCTGCTCTGTGAAACCGGTTCCCAAGAGGGTGTTCTTCAGATCCCTAGTCTTAACTTTTCCAAGTCTAACATGAACTGTTATCTTCCACAGATATTCACATAAAACGTGCCCCTTACTATGCAACCTCCTATCTCAAGTAGCACCCAGGGTGAAAATCACTGTGAAATATTAAAATCTCTCATGACGGTTAAAACTGTAATATTTAGGAAACTGACAAGAAATTGAGGCGGTCAATGCTTATTTTATAATTATTTTTTTTTGTTTTTTGTTTTTTATTATTCCTTGAACCCCTTTTAGTAAATTCTAAAAGTCTACTGAGCGGTTAATAATGAAGAAATATAATCTTTCTAATATAAAAGTATTTCTAATTTAGTAAAATGTAATGGGGAAAGATGAATCCAAATTTGAAGAGTTTGTTAGTAAGAGGAGCCGGGAGAAAAACCTAATGTAGTTACTGAAATGCTAATTGTAAGATGCTTTCTTAAAGAAATGCAGTGCCGGTCCAAACTACGCTTTTTCTGATCTTCATCAATGATCTTCCTGATGTTATAAGTTCCCAAGTAAGCATTTATGCAGATGACATCAACCTTTACTCCCGTCTCAATAGTTGAGTCCCTCAAGACTCTATCCTAGGTCTTACGCTTTTTCTGATCTTCATCAAGGATCTTCCTGATGTTATAAGTTCCCAAGTAAGCATTTATGCAGATGACATCAACCTTTACTCCCGTCTCAATAGTTGAGTCCCTCAAGACTCTATCCTAGGTCTTAAGCTTTTTCTGATCTTCATCAAGGATCTTCCTGATGTTATAAGTTCCCAAGTAAGCATTTATGCAGATGACATCACCATTTACTACCGTCTCAATAGTTGAGTCCCTCAAGACTCTATCCTAGGTCTTAAGCTTTTTCTGATCTTCATCAAGGATCTTCCTGATGTTATAAGTTCCCAAGTAAGCATTTATGCAGATGACACCACCATTTACTCCTGTCTTAATAGTTAATTCCCTCAAGGCTCTATCCTAGGTCATACCGCTTTTTCTGATCTTTATCAATAATCTTCTTGATGTAATCAGTTTCTAAGTAGGCATCTATTCAGATGACACCGCCATTTACTCCCGTCTTATTTAGAAATCTGCCAAGGCTGACAAAATAAACCTGGATGCTGCCCTTTAACCACCAAAGAGAAACTTTCTTGCCTACTATTAGAATGGGTGATGCTAATCTCCCAGAGAGAAAAACACTTCACCTCCTTGCCCTTACTCTCTCAAATGACTTCTAAGGGAATGACTACATCGATTTCATAGCAGTATTTACTACTAGCATGGTTGGGTCACGGTGTCAAAACAAGAAGTTTTTCTCGTCAGAATACATTTTGCACATTTATAACTCTACCATTCGTCTGTACATTGAATAATGTTGCCATATCTGGCCGAGTGCTTCTGTGATTCATTTTGAGGTTCTCGACAAAATCCAAAGGAGGATCTGCAATATAATCAATCCTGACTTGGCAGCCTGCCTTCAGTCACTTTCTCACCGACGTGATGTGGCTTCCCTCTGACTTTTCTACAAGTATTTTCATGGCAACTGCTCCGACAAGCTTTTATTCATCTTGAGGCTCTCGATAAAATCCAAAGGAGGATCTGCAATATAATCGATCCTGACTTGGCAACCCGGCCTTCAGTCACTTTTTCACAGACATGATATGGCTTCCCTGTGTCTTTTCTACAAGTATTTTCATGGCTACTGCTCTGATGAGATTTTTCCCTGATTTCGCGAACACATGTATTTACTTCCGCTACAAGATTGGCGTGTAGATCCCATCTTTTTAACGTCGAAATTGTTAAATGTAATCGCCTCTTCTATTCTAACAGTTTCTTTATTTGCACCGCCAGTTTGTGGGACCTCCTACCGGCGCTCCTGTCTTGCTTGGGATGAAATGATTATGAAAAAACCCTTTTTGCCCGTAGTATAGAGGCAAGGAAAATAAATTCATCCTGTTCATTGATTCTTCATCATTAAAACTATCGCATAAAAACTCTGTATTTATTCATGAGATAAGTAATTTTCAATAATCTTGGAATTTTTTCGAACTTTTGTTCACACCTTGGTTGATATAGATGTCTGGTAGTGACGAACCAAAATCCAACATGAAAGAACAATAACTGATTTCACAGGATATTTCAAAATAATTGACGAGATAATTCATATAAGCCAATCTAGGGACACCTGATGATGACGAGAGGGTATTTGGTTGAAACGTTGTGTCTATTATAATATCCGTATGTGATATAATATCAAGATGTGAACAAAAGTTCGAAATAATTCCAAGAGTATTGCATATAAAATCATATTAGTACTTATGTTTATTCCCAAATGGAAAATATTTCATGTTTTAAAATAAATAATTAGAAAAATTGCATTACCTTAATTTCGTATATTATGTTGACTCATAAGTAACTTCTGTTTCTGGAAACCAATCGTAATGACAAAGGTCTCATCTTGACTGACCGTTTCTTAGAGATATCATTACAGGCGATGAAAAAGCTGTAGTATACAACAATACACAACCCAACCAATCCAAAATCTGAGCTTCATACAAGAAAGTTAATGTTGTGCGTTTGGTTGGGTTGTCAGGGTATTATCTATTTAGAATTTTTAAAAAAGCACATTTATACGTTCGGCAGATATAATGTGTCTACAAATGTTTGGACGGAAAACTTTCTAGGAAATGTTGTTCACTGTATTATCAACGAAATGTCGCCTATAGCATAAGACAAAAATTTGGAAATCGACTGGTCTGTTATACTGTAACAGCCATATTTACTTGACCTTACACCGGTTGATTATTATGAACAAGCTAGATGCAACCATCTGGTTTAACAAATTCTTTTCTGCCGTATGTTTTCACACTTCTTGCCTGTAGAACTCCCTTCTGATTAGCCGCTTCCCTGCCCATCTATAATCTTCAAAATTATAAATGCAACGTCAATCGCCATCTTCTGTCTTTCTGAATCCTGTTTATTGTATTTTCTTCCGTTCATTTTACTAAAGTTTTCTCATTCTCATTCACTCCCAGTAAGCTCTTGCGTCCTAATCGCATTATCGACTTCCTTGAAGTAATAAATAATTATGACTTACTCTAATAAATTAGATGTGCGTTGTGTTGCATCGAATATCGGCTTGATACGAGAAATCGGAGAGCCGAGTTCGAATTCTAGTTGAATTCTTTGAATTCACTTACGCGCAAATATCATTAGGAAAGGTATTAATCTATCTCTTCTCCCTCCAGCTATGGGTTAAATAGGACAGATTGGGTTCTATAGCCTTGGTTTTAGCAGTCTACCACAGAAAGTAATGGCAAACTACTGCAAGAAAATAATCCACCCAGTCAGTTATGTCTCTTTGGAGACATGATCGCCCAAGCGTGTATCACGTATGGCACTAAACTGACTGAATATAAATTACACTTGCTTTCGTTTCTTTGAAGATCACCGCTGTCTCCTCAAATAGTTTAATCTGGAACACGACTCTCTCCGTTTGAAGTATGACACAATACTATGAGTACTGGGTTTCGGGATATTTACCAAGTTTTACTTAGTATAAGATTTAAAGTATGGAGCCTTTAGTGCAGATCGAACTCAGCATCGTCGTAATGCCCTTCACGATAAGACGTCCGTTAAAATGTTTACTTGGGCTTTAGATGAGTAGAGCCCAATGCCAAATGATCTTCGTCAGGTGTTTCGCACATTTAAAAAGAAGGTTGGGTCAAAGGTGGGATTTTTGGAAAAGCGTTTATTTTTGCGCCAGCTTCGCTGCCTAATTTCTCAGCTGTCTGTTAACACGAGCGTACAATGCGAGAAAGCTGCTCGTTGATCAGATGCAACAAATGCAAGCAACGAAATGCGTGTCATACTTAACGTCTGTTGTTTAGAGGAACCAAGCAAAATAATGCTGCATTGTTTTAAGAAGCGTCAAGATAACACAGAAAAAAAAAGCAGTTGCAGCAAACAAGATGGATAAAATTTGTTTGTAAATAATTAACTAAATAAAGCACATTGTGAGATCGTCATTTTGTTGAGAATGTTCCAGACCCCCAACACCGAAGACTGATATGAGGTTTCTTTTTTAGTTTTTTTTTTAATGTGTTTTTCTTTTTCGTTTGTTTTAGTTTCTCGTTATTGTTTTCTTTTCTTTGTCTCTTATGTCATTACTTCTGGCTAATGTACATTGTTTTTTTTTTCTTTTTAACATAAAACTATATTTCTCTATCCCTTCATTTTAGTTTTGTTCTTCTTTGTTAACACTTTTTTTTTCCTTTTTGTTGTTCATACCTACTCTTTTTTTTTTTTTGTAATATCCTTTCATTGCCTTCTGTCCTGTTTGTTTGATTCTTTTTCTTTTTTCTCTTCCTTACTTCTTTCCTTCCTTTTTGACATTCTTTCCTTGTTTCCTTCTTTTAAACATTTTTATTTTCTTCCTTTATTCTAACAGTTCTTTTTTTCATTCGTTGTTTCTTTTCTCTTTCCATCTACTTTCTTTCATTTTCTCTTGTTTTCCTATATTCTTTCTTTTTCTTTCTTTCTTTTGTCTTTCATCTTCTTTCTTTCTTTCTTTCTTTCTTCTTTCATTCTGTTCTCTTTCCTTCCGATCTACTTTCTTTTTTCACTTATTTACTTATCTTCTTTCTTTCTTTCTTTCTTTCTTTCTTTCTTTCTTTCTTTCTTTCTTTCTTGCTTTTGGCTTCACATCTTTTTTCTTTTTTATTATTTTCCCATCCTCTTTCTTTCTTTCTTTCTTTTTCTTTCTTTCTTTCTTCCTTTCTTTCTTTCTTTCATTTTTCTCTTGTTTTTCAATTTCTTTCTTTCTTTCTTTCTTTCTTTCTTTCTTTCTTTCTTTCTTTGCTTTTGGCTTCACATCTTTTTTCTTTTTTCTTATTTTCCCATCCTCTTTCTTTCTTTCTTTCTTTTTTCTTTCTTTCTTTCTTCCTTTCTTTCTTTCTTTCTTTCATTTTTCTCTTGTTTTTCAATTTCTTTCTTTCTTTTTTCTTTCTTTCTTTCTTCCTTTCTTTCTTTCTTTCATTTTTCTCTTGTTTTTCAATTTCTTTCTTTCTTTCTTTCTTTCTTTCTTTCTTTCTTTCTTTCTTTGCTTTTGGCTTCACATCTTTTTTCTTTTTTCTTATTTTCCCATCCTCTTTCTTTCTTTCTTTTTTCTTTCTTTCTTTCTTACTTGCTTTTGGCTTCACATCTTTTTTTCTTTTTTCTTATTTTCCCATCCTCTTTCTTTCTTTCTTTTTTCTTTCTTTCTTTCTTCCTTTCTTTCTTTCTTTCTTTCTTTCATTTTTCTCTTGTTTTTCAATTTCTTTCTTTCTTTCTTTCTTTCTTTCTTTCTTTCTCCCATACGTTGCCCAATCCAAGTCTGTATTTATGATTCTGTGCATTTCCTTTCCGTTTTCTTCTTCATTTCGTAAATAAGGATGTCTTTCTACCTGATCTGTGATTTGGTTATTTATCGCGTCTCACAACTTACCTAATTATTCTTTGATGCTTTCCAACAAGATTATATATACTAAATGTTTCATTTTTGCACGTTCACCAGACAGATCCTGAGTGATAGTTGCCAGTACCCCAAAACGCATTCTGACCTATGTTTGTCCTGTTCGGCCTCACTTTCACTCTACAAATTTTCGAAGTACATGATCCGTTGATCTTTGCTTACAAAAGCATCTATTCTCCCTCCACCACCATTTCTTCTCCCCCACCACCATTTCCTTTCACATACTCCTAGAAAGTTCGTTTTCATACGTTTCATTACTTTGATTTGTCTAACTTTTTATCTGAATGCAGTTCTGATGTGCGTTGTGGTGCAGCGGATATCGGCTCGGAACGAGAAATCGAGGAGCCGAGTTCAAATTCCAGTTGAATTCACTTGCATTCACTTACGCAGAAATATCCTTGGGAAAGGTATTAAACCGTCATCACTTCCCTCCAGTTATAATACCAGGACAGATTGGGTTCTGTAGCCTTGGCTGGCAACCAGTCTACCGCAGATAGCAATGGCAACATACTGATTTTCTGCCCAGTCAGTCATGTCTCGAAAGAGACATGATCATCCAGGCGTGTATCACGTATGGCATTTAACTGACTAACTGTTCTAACAATCGCAGTCTTCACTGTAAACATTGACTATCGCATAAAAACAGAATAAAAAGAATTATTTTTGTTGAAGTTGATACCATTATGATCATGAACATTATGATCAGAAACATTATGATCATAAACTTTTCACGTTGTTGTTACCCCATTTTCGGTCATATTCAAATTTCCAGAAGGTTGTTTTCCCAATCATTACTGACCGGATATCATCAAGACTACATGTAATCGTTACTTTTCCTATATAACCTCATGAACTTTCCTTCTTGTCTTTTTTTTACGTCCATAAAACACTCCACAATAACGCTAGATATTCGAACGATAATTAACTTCCAATAGAAGGGCTGACCACTAAACCAGTTTCCTCATCACAGATCGGTGTAAATGCACTGGGCAGTTATACACCTGATGTATTTTGTGGTGCAGTGGATATCGACTCGAAACGATAAATCAGAGATCTGAGTTCGAATTCCAATTAAATTCATTACATTCATATACCCTTGGAAAAAGTATTGACCCGTCTTTTCTCCCTCCAGCAATGGGTCGAATAGCAGGACAGATTGGTATCTATAGCCTTAGTTTACCGCAGAAATTAATGGCAATCTATTGTGGGGAAATCTTCTGCCCAGTCAGTCATGTCTCTTTCGAGACATGATCGCCGAAAGCGCGTATCACGTATGGCACTTAACTGACTGACTGAATAAGAATCATGATTAAGGCTTCTATTGGTCAGAAAGTGAGGGATCGTTTTACTAGTATTATGAAGTAATAAACAGATCCCACACTAATTACTGCGTAATAATATATCTCTTCTCCTTATAGCTATGTCAAATAATTGGACAAATTGGGTTCTATAGCCTTGGACGGCAACCAGTCTACCGCAGAAAGTAATGGCAACCTACTGCAGGATAATCTTCTTCCCAGTCAGTCATGTATCTTTCGAGACATGATCGCCCAAGCATGTATCACGTATGGCACTTAACTGACGGGCTAAGTAGGAAGTAAAGGCATATATAACGAAAGATGAACGAATTTCAGATATAAATGGCCAACTAACTATAAATGGTGCTTCGATAAAAACACAACAGAAGGGGAAAGAGGACTGTTTTTCTCTTTCTTTCTCTCTCTCTCTTTCGCTTTCTTTTCTTCCAAAACAATCATGACAACTCTCAGAACTTACGAATATCTCTTAATCGCATGAAATTATTCCTCACATGTGAGGCTTGATTAGGCATGTGTGACAGGTGCCATTAAATGACTGACGGTAGTCCAGCAACTATCTGCATTAAAGATAATAAACATAGTTTAACGTGACACGGGACTATGCGCATTGGGCGCCATGCAAGCATATACATTTAGGCACAGAAGAAATGGGTATTGTCTAAACTCACCTTGATTTAAAACGAGCAGTATTTGGCGCCCCCTGATGATTGGAATTTCTATAAAGAATAATAACAACCAATTGTGAGGTTATTTTTTGTTTATTACTAGCAGTATAGACCGGCGTTGCTCGGGTGTAATGGAAGCTTTAAAACTAATCCATGGTCCTGGAGCTCAGACTCTTTGGACGTTGGCACGAAAGACTAAAAAGCAATAGTTGTTTCCAGTTAAAGCGAAACCGTAGACTGAAAGAAAAATGAATGGATGTAAGTCAAATTTTCATTTCCTGGTATCGATATCAAATAAGTTTTTTTCGTCATAAACTGAATTTTGAAGGCTAAATAAATCCTCTGAGTAAATGGTATTATGGCTGAGACTAAGAACTACAATTATACCTACTTAGAGCCAAACCCAAAGCAAAAACTAAAATAAAAGGGCTGAAAAAAATACAGATATACAGGCAGATAAACAGATACACACACAAACATCTTGCCTTTTATATATATATATTATCGATTTTTTGCACTATTGTAAGAACTGCAACCTTGAAACTTCTGAATATCGTTTCTTTTATCTTTGTCTATGAGTGTATCAAATTTGATTAAAATTGGACCACTTCTTCTATAACCCGATTTTTTCGATTATCGATTTTCGATATTTATCGGGGGTACCTACACACAAAACCTAGCCAAGAACACTCGCAAGCGCTTATAGTACAACTGTGTAAATTTTCAAGAAAATCGGTTCAGCTGTTTCGGAGTCTATAGGTAACGGACACACACACAGAGACAAAGTTCCATTTTTATATAAGTTTAGATTATTGTTAAAAATATTTATTGGATTCGCTAAGCATAAGGTGGTCGATTTTTATAGCATTGTCTAAAAGGTGAGACGTGAACGAATGCTAGCTCAATTGAACTTCTTTCTTCTTTTATGTGCCGTGTCCTTTCACGACGTAGACTATCATAATCCTCCTAATCTTTTTTTTCCCTTGTAACTGTTAATATATTTTGTAATAGTATTTCTACCAAACGCTGCTCTGCCGTCCATTTGCTTAAACCAATCAAGTATGCCATGCGTTATTTACACCTGTCTCTCTCACCATCTATCCGCTCCGTGAATATCAGGTTCTCCAAACCTTCCTTTCTCATTACATGTTCCAGAAACTGTAACTCTCTCTTCCTGATGTTAAATATAAATTTCCATTTTGTTTTCATTCTCTCCAAAACCTCGGCGTTGCTCGCATGTTCGGTCTATGATATCCTCATCATCCTTCTGTAGAACGTTTTTTTTGTTCTTTTGAGCCCCTCTATCTTGTAGAAGATTGTTCACCATTCACTGTCATATAGGAGGACAGATATCATGTAACAGTTCAGTACTCTTTTTTTTAAATGAAATTTACAAAAAACTTCAGTTGTATCTTCCTAGCGACAAGTGTAAGCCTCCTTTTCGTTTCTAGTCTCTCCAAAACCTCGTTGTTGTTCATATGCTTGGTTTATAGCATCCTTAGTATCCTTCTGTAGAACCCCATTTTTTTCCTTCGTGTCTCTCCTTCATGTTTGAGAAGATTTTCCAGCATTCGCTGCCATATAGGTGGACAGATATCAGTACTCTTTTGTTTGTTTCCAACGAAAAGCAAGTTTAAAACAGTATGTATTTATGCGCGTAGGTTTGTGTGTGTGTATTTGTGTGTTGTTCTTTATCAATCGATTAAATTTGTTTCACAGAAATTCAGTGGCCTTTTCAGTAAAACAACTATTTAATTATTTAATTATTTAATTATTTAAATTATTTAATTATTTAATTATTTAATTATTTAAATTATTTAATTATTTAATTATTTAAATTATTTAATTATTTAATTATTTAAATTATTTAATTATTTAATTATTTAATTATTTAAATTATTTAATTATTTAAATTATTTAATTATTTAAATTATTTAATTATTTAATTATTTAATTATTTAATTATTTAAATTATTTAATTATTTAATTATTTAATTATTTAATTATTTAATTATTTAAATTATTTAATTATTTAAATTATTTAATTATTTAATTATTTAATTATTTAATTATTTTCAGATGGGAGGTTTCAATGCGATGACACGGACCTTTTGGCTAAAAAGTCAGCGTTTTGATAATGAACTCGGAAGCGTCCGAATGATTTTTGTAAATGGGTTCTAATCCACTTGCTCTTGTTCGTGAATAATTTAAGCGCGCAAATAAAGAATATTAACGCATTTAAGAATTATATCTAATTAAATTAGAAGCGAAAAAATATTTGCAAGAACTTATCTGGCCCAGTTTTGCACATACGTTAACATTATAACATTTTTTATATATATAAAAAGAAATTATCACTGAAATACAAACCGACTTTTTGCAGATTCGGCAATGAAAAGCACAAAAAAATTAGGTTCATGCAAAATACAAATTTTATGCTGCAGAGGAAGTCGACTACAGGTGTCAAACTCGATTCAACATTTACAAAAGTCAGTAAGACACCTCACTGTCAAGTAACGTTTACTGAAATTGTTTAACAGATTCTTACCGTTGTTGCTTGTATTGTTCTTACACGGTATCCCCAAATGAAGCCTTGTGCCAATCAAAACTAAACCTAGTAAAACTGTAAATTGCGGCGTGCAAGTCAGCCTCAATATTTTTAGCTTAAAATTCTAAGTTATACCTATACTTACCGTATAGGTCGACCTCCAAACATACGGTAGGCTACCAGTGTCCCGAAACTTATTTCCTACTGGTAAATGAATTAGGCTACAACATACGATAACATGTTTTTCTTTGTCAATCTGAATCATCTACTTCTGTACAAAGAAAACCATATTTGGGTTCTACGAAAGGAATTTTTAAAAACAGATGGAATAATTTACCTTTAAGCCGGAAAACCTTAAAAACTGTATTAAACTAGATTGCAAAAGAATAGAAAATATCCTGATATAACATGGAGTGTAGTAAAAAAAGAAAAGTCAAAACTTACAACGGTGATGATGCCTGCTGATTAGTCCAAGAAGAAAGTTAGCCATTATATTGTTTCCAGATCAAAAAAAAAAAAAAAAATTACTAAATGAAAGATCAGAAGTAATGTACAGATGTAATCACAGCTATAAATACATCTTACGATCATTCAAACCTGGGTGAACATGTTTTAAGACTTTTAAGACATTAAGTAACTCCTACCTACTTTTGAAAATTTTCGGTTGCTAAAAAATTCTAGTCGTGCGTTCGTAAACATTCTTGTTTGTACGCCTAGACACACTGATGAGCTGCGATACAGCAAAACAGGCTTGTATTGGGATGACGAATATATATATATATATATATATATATATATATATATATATATATATATATGGTATCATCACGAGTTAGCTCTCTATAAGGAAAAATTTAAAAAAGCATTTACCACTTCTCGAGCAATGCATAAATCTTCAACAGTGAATTGAGTTCTTTCGGTGACTGGCGTGTGTATACACCGATTATATATAGCACGCTTAAATTTCCATTATCTGATTCCATGAGCCTATAGCTTATGGGTAGCGACTCCGACTAACACCAAATCCGTCGTGTTTCGATCACGGCCAGAAGCAAGAAGATGTCTAGCCACACTAATGAGCTGTGGTACAGCGAAACAGGATTGTGTGTGGATGACTAATATATATATATATATATATATATATATATATATATATATATAGTAATGTATATTTGGGCAGCAATCTTTCATTTTTTATAATCATTTCACCCCAGTCAAAGCAGTTTTACTAAGCCCGAAAGTATTATTACGCTGCCTGACTAGTAGCTGTCGTTAACTGCTTCCGTTAACTGCTGTACTTGACTACTCGTAACTGCTCGTAACTAAGTGCTCGTAACTGCCCTGTACTGCACTAGATGACTGCTCTTTAACTGCTCTCTAGAAGTCACGCAGATAATTCTGATATAGCAACAGAAAGAGTTCATTCCTCGTAGGAGGGTACCATGACAGTTACATAAGAGGAGATTGATAAGAAAGAGGGACAAGTTATAGGGGGTGTCAGGGAATGGGTAAAAGAATGATGAGAACACTGGTATGAAGAGAGCTGATGAGAGTAGAGTGGGTGGGGAAAGAACATAAGGGAAAGAATGCGAGTCAAAGAGACAGGAGATGGCAGTTGACTTTACATTTCACTTCTTGGAGATTATAGCTGTCAAGGAAGCAAGTATACGGAAGCGAATTCCGCAGGTGGGAAATACGAAAAAAGAATTTGTTAGAGTAGAAGTTGCGGTTACATTTTATTGTTTTCATTGTAAAAGGGTGAGACCTAGTTGTCTAGTAACTCGAGTAAATTATGCAGAGGGGCACCAGGGAGCTACATTACGCCGGTGAGAAAGTGACTGCAGCTGAGCTACCAAGTCGGGATCGATCACATTGCAGATTTCTCCGTTGGATTTCGTCAAGAACCCCAAGGTGAATAGCAGGAACACCCGACCAGATGTGGCAGCAGTATTCAATACAAGGGCGGATGGTAGATTTATATATGCGCAGGATGGATTCAAACGAGAAAAACTTCCTGACCTTACACAGTGAACCGAATTTTCTAGCCACAGATTTACCTATGGATTTAATGTTGTCATTCTACTTGAGGTTTGCTAAGAGAGTTAGGGCAAAGAGGCACAGTATTTTGCTTACAGGGAGACTAGCCTGATCTATGCTAATGAAGTGGGTAGAAGTGTTTGTCTGTGGTGGTTAACAGATAACAGCTTCGTTTTGAAAGAAGTAAAATTCGCAAGCCACTTTTTACCACAGTCCACCACAGAGTGGAGGTCCTTTTCAAGCTCAGCAACGAGATTCGATTTGTCAGCCTCAGCGAATTTCTGATCGAGGCGGGAGTAAATGGTGGTGTCGTCTGTGTAAATGCCTGCTTGGGATCTGATTAAATCAGGGAGATCGTTGATGAAGATGAGAAAAAGCGTAGGACCTAGAAGTAGAGCCTTGAGGGACACCCACCTTCGTATAATAGTATCGGAAGGCATGTCCGATCAATACTACGTTCATTATGCAATTTGAAAGGAATCACTTGATTAGATCAAACAATCGTGCAGTTATACCATAGCCCCGTAGCTTGCATAGAAGGCCAACATGCCAGACTCTTTCAAACGCTTTGAAGATATCCAGGGCAACAGCTCGAGCTTCGCCGTTCCTATCGAGAGACTGGTATACATACTCAGTGATGGTCATTAGCATATCAGCAGTGGACCTGGTGATACGGAAACCATACTGTTTGTCAGAGAAGTGACTCTGGGCTAGGGTTAGATGTTGAACCACTTCCAAGTTGATAATAGCCTCGAAAATTTTACCATAAAACGGTAGGAGGCTGATAAGGCGATAATTAGAGGAACCAAGAGGAGGCAGGAAAGCAAGAAGCAGAGCAGCAGTAGTTGTAAAACATGGAGAGGACAGAAGAGAGTTCAGGGGCACATTTCTTCAGGACATTGATTGGGATTCCGTCTCCTCCGCTTGCTTTATGGGGGTCAAGCTTTGAAATTATGTTAGAGACCATCGAGGGAGTAATGTGGACGTCACGGGTAGTCCAGACGAATCCAGTGTCGAGTTGGTGAAGAATCTGAGAGAAAAGAAATCTGCCTTGTCCGCTGAAGATGTGGGGACCGACCTCCAATTCATTGATTAGAGGTGGGTTGAGAGCTTACTGTTATTTAGTACAATCTTACAGAGCCGCCAGTAATCTTTCGAGCCGAACTTACGGGATGCTATACGCTACTTCATTCTGTCAGCAAACAGCAGCTTAGCGTTACTAAGTATCTTCTTGAACTCATTACGAGCAGAGGCAAAAAGGCGCCTGTTATGGTCCGACTCGTGGCTCCGATAAAGCCGGAAGAAGTTATTTCTGCAGGTGATAGCGTCCAATCAAGCAGAGAAGAACTAAGGGATGAAAACATCGATGACAGCCTTACCCAAGTGGAGACATCGAACGCACACGGTATTCTGCTTGTCTGAGGTTCCTGCAAGGAGTGGGAGTGGAAAGAGTTATTAACTGAATCCACCGCATGGTCAGAGTTTCCAAGAGACCAAAGCTGCTTGACATTGCAAGAGTCAAAGATGAAAGTGAAGCAGAGATCTAGCAGTGTGTCAGGTCTGTTAGGGTTATTAGAGTAACGCTTGCGTAAGGGACTGAGTGATTGAAAAGTTCATGGTATGAACACCAGCAAGATCTGTGATAGAATTTTCCAGCCACTTGGCGTGGTGAGCATTAAAATCTCCAAACACAATAATATGAGCAACTGGATAAAAAGAAATAGCCTTATCAATATTGTTCGAGATGTTGTCAAGTACGGAACAATCAGAAGATTAGGGGGAACGGTAGAGGAAGAAAAGATAGCTAATCGAGCTTAGTAGAGAGCGATTGAGACACTTCTGAGAATGATCTGGAGATTCAAGGGAGATCACCTAAGCTAGATGTTCACTGACATAAACACTAAGTCTATGCAAATGAATATTGGAGTCCTTCCTAAAGAGGTGGAGGTAACCAGGGATGTAGAACTCAGATGATAGGACAGAAGGATCAAAGTTATTTTCACAGAGGGTTAAGATATCAGGTGAGTTTACTTGGATGAAGAATTCAACGATGCAAAAGTGGTAAAGGATCCCTTGTATGTTCGATAAGGAGATATTGACGGGTTTAGTTGTTTTAGTGGTTTAGTTTTTTTTTTATTGTATGTCGTCATAGAGATTTTTATGAAATGACAGACCTAGAGTAGTAGTAACAGTCGGTCAATATGTGCAACATGTGTAGGAAGGAAATTGGTGCAGACTGCAACATAATGTGGCCTCAAGCTTGCCTACCAGAGGCTCTTGCAGGGATACCCATCCATGCACGACATGGCACTACAAGAAACCCCGATACTATTCAACTGTTCATTAGAGCAGCATCTCAAGACTCTACGCAAGAGTTCGGGCTCCTAACTCCAGTCGGAAACAGCAACCAGGAGACTGCCAGCCCGGTGCCCTCAGAATGAAGAGGTTACCTCCATTCAAAAACATTGCAAAAAGCTTGCGACATCACTACCACTAAGATCAGAAGAGAGGAAAGAAACCGGGAACCTTCTCCTAAACAAGAAACAGGGCATGCACCTCTACTCCTGTTCAAAAGAAGAGGGAGGAGTATAAACTGGGTGATAGTAGGGTCTATCTACTTCAATTTAAAAAGTCAACCTTTACATCAGAAGCCTTCATAGTCAATATAATTAAATACCTTCCCTTACAAATTCAAGATAAAGTTAAAAAATTAAGTCACTCAAATCTTAATTGGCAAGAAACAAATGAGTGTTTAAAATTTATCCAACGCTATATGCACGAACGCTATATGCACGAATGCTATATGCACGAAGGCTATATGCACGAACGCTATATGCACGAATGCTATATGCACGGAAAGAAAAAAATGAAAAAGAAATAAAAATAAAAATACATTTCCAAAATTAACCTATCAGAAAAAGAATCAAACAAGCTTCCCAGTGACCCAACTCAGCTTCCGTCAGAACTTTAAACCTAGTTGACTGAAACTTAAAACCAAGTTGAATGAAACTTTAAACCAAGTTGAGTGAAACTTTAAATTAATTATGGTGAATTCTATTTCACTTTTATTCAGTTACGAATGAAAAATGTTTCATTAAAAACGACCGACAAGGAAGATTTTATTAATTTTTTTATTTAATTTTTCCAGTATTCCTACATGTTTCCTTTCTGTTGGAGATAAGTAATGTGAAAATATTCCACAATTTTCGACTTTCCAAGCGCTTTCAGCCTCTTTACAGGCCATTTTCAAGGATTTTATTTTTCCTTGTCGGTCGTTTCTAACGAAACAAGTTTAAATGAAAGTTTGTTGTCCAAAACTACATTCATCAATAATATATATATATATATATATATATGGTCCATTTTTGTCATGGTCGAGGTGTTTGCGTGTCGAGAATTCTAAATGTCTGGCGGCAAGGTCAAAGATATATATATATATATATATATATATATATATATATATAATCCTAATAAAGACTCCGTGCCCTATGTTTGTTAGAGGCACTACTTAATTTAAAATATGGGAAATGTCAAATAAAGATTAGATGTAAAGAATTGTTTCAGCTTTTATTTCTTTCATCATATTCCAAATGTGTCATTTATTTAAAATACAATATTTGAAGACATGACCTTTAAATTATCTAAATCTGCTCAAAGGTTTTCGGTAGCATTCTATAAGAATCCCACAATGAACTACTGAAACTTTGGCTCACTTACATATTTGCAGTGTCGCCTAAAAGTGTCTGGATTATCAGAATCCAATACATTTCCGAATGCATCTTTCCAAAATCACTGATCCTTATCCACAAGTGCCATATGTGATAAAACTTGGGTGATCATGTCTCGAAATAGTCCTGACTGACTGAGCAGAAGATTTTTACTGCAGTAGATTTCCATTTCTTTATGTGGCAAACTGGTTGCTATCCAAGGCTATAGAACCCAATCTGTCATATTATTTAACCAATCACTAGAGGGAAGAGACGGATTAATACCTTTCCCAAGGATATTTGTACGTAAGTGAATGCAAGGAGTTTAACTAGAATTCGAACACGGCTCCTCGATTTATCGTTCAGAGTCGATATCCACTGCACCACAACACACATCATGAAATCATGAAACTGGTTTCGAAAAGATGTTTTGATTGCTATACATGGAGTTGTATTTATGTACACAGATAGCAGAAGAAAAAAAGGACTTCTGTAACAACCGGATTATTCTTTTTGATAATTAAAGAACGAAATTATCAAAAACCATAATTTTAATGAATCTGTGGATCAAAAGACACATGATATAGTTAACTAATTAGAATGAAATTATCAAAAACCATAATTTTAATGAATCTGAGGCTCAAAAGACACATTGTATAGTTAACTAATTAGAATGAAATTATCAAAAATCATAATTTTAATGAATCTGTGGCTCAAAAGACACATGATATAGTTAACTAATTAGAATGAAATTATCAAAAACCATAATTTTAATGAATCTGTGGCTCAAAAGACACATGAAATTACGACTACTCACAACAGACAAAAAATGATGGCATTAAAACTGATAGTTTTGAAATCTTTTTTTATGTGCCGTGTCTATTCTTGTCGTTGGCGATCATGTCTGTTATGATCAGAAATTGCTGCGACATCTGAGCTGTGTCTACTAAGTCCTCCCTTACCCCTCTTGATAGAATTGAAAAATGTCTGTGCTGCCTTGAATATTTTCTACTCTACAACCTGACCTCGTAGCTCAACTCCAGTCACTTTCTTACCGACGTAATGTGGCTCCCCTCTGTCTTTTCTACAAATACTTTCATGGTTTTTGCTCTGATTAGCTTAACTCTCTTGTGCCTCCTCATGAATTTAGTCAAACTACTAGACTAACGCGGATGTGCGTTGTGGCGCAGTGGATATCGGCTCGGTACAAGAAATCGGGGAACCGAGTTCGAATTCCAGTTGAATTTCTTGCATTCACTTACGCACAAATACCCTTGGGAAAGGTATTAATCTGTCTCTTCTCTCCAGTTATGGGTTAAATAATAGGACAGATTGGGTTCTATAGCCTTGGTCGGCAACCAGTCTACCGCAGAAAGCAATGGCAACCTACTGCGGGATAATCTTCTGCCCAGTCAGTCATGTCTCTTTCGAGACATGATCGCCCAAAGCGTGTATTGCGCATGGCACTTAACTGACTGACTGACTAGACTAACAGTTAGATCCCACCATTTTACACTGAAACCAATCAGCTTTTTTGCTCGCACTTCCCGCCTGTGGACGACCCTTCGGTAAACTTGCTTCCCTGAAAACAACGATCTCCAAGAATTTCAATGCAAAGTCAACTACCATCTTTTATTTTCTTGACTCACATCCTTTCCCTGACAACTCTTGTATCATATTTTTCTTCCTTTTCACTCCACCCTCATGCCCCCCTCTTCACACCTGTATTCTCATCCTTTTCTTACTCATTCTCTGACTCCACCGTAATTTGTTCCTCTTTCTCATCACTCATCTATTATGTAAGCCTCTGCGCACCAGTGGCAATTCTGCCTTGCTTGGGGTGAAATGATTAGAAAAAAAACCCTTCCCATAGGTGAAACGACGAGAGCTCATCACTATCCCTATAGCTGATCTGAAGCGTTACGTTTATTTGGCCCACCACCTCTGAGCTTTACAACTGGAAACCGTCATACACAGGTGTGAATCATCCTGATTCTTTTCTTATTCTAATGGTAAGAATTATCTTCAATTCGGACAACTTCTTCCCAAGAACTGCTGCTATGTGTAGCAGACATCCGCCGGGTTGTTTTACCAAGCACTAAAATCTTGACATTTTTCAATTTAGGGTTGGCCGTTATCTTTGTTGCATGACCTTAATGCCTTGCTCTTTCTTACGCTCATACAACACCACACATTAACGAACTTTTTCCTCGAGGGCATCCAAACACTGTCCACCTTCCATGTTCTTCAGATGTAAACTTGAATCATTCATTGCTGGGCAGTAGAGTAAGTTGCAGCTGAGACCCACACTACCACGTACACAAAAATGATTCATCCTCATTCTCTTTGTATTCAATTGATAAGAGATAACTTTCATTCGGACAGTTTCTTTCCAAGAACTCCTGTTTTGTAGAAAAGACATTATTGTTTTCCCAGTCACTGCAAGCCTGACCACGGGTTTCGGATTAACCCTTATCTATCCTGCATAACTCCATAAACTCCATTTCTTTCCTTTCTCTACCCCCATACAAAACCATACAGTAACCCCTAACCTGAGTGACTCTTTGGCTCTATATTCGGTAGACATCAACAAAAAAAGTACACTTTACTAATAAGAAAAGTGATTGTATAGGAAGAAACGTTTATACCGCCGGCTGATCTATCTATTCACACACAAACAACCAAAAGCAGTTGTTGACAATTATAAGAATGAGAAGAACATTTGACGCCCATCACATTCAATGGGAAAAAAAACTTGTGAGTATATATTCAGAAAACTATACGACCGCTTTTATAATCTTATATATAACTATCAGTATAGCCCGGCGTTGCTCGGGAGTAATGAAAGCTTTAAACTAACCCATGGTCCTGGAGCTCAGATTCTTTGGACGTTGGTACGAAAGACTAAAAAGCAATAGTTGTTTCCAGTTAAAGCGAAACCGTAGACTGAAAGAAAAATGAATGGATGTAAGTCTAATTTTGATTTCCTGGTATCGGTATCAAATAAGTTTTTTGGTGGTAAACTGAATTTTGAAGGCTAAATAAGTCATCTGAGTAAATGGTATCATGGCTGAGATTAAGAACTACAATTATACCAACTTAGAGCCAAACCCAAAGCAAAAACTAAAATAAAAGGGCTGAAAAAAATACAGACATACAGGCAGATAAACAGATACACACACAAACTTATATATATATATATATATATATATATATATATATATATATATATAATCGATTTTCTGCACTATTGTGAGAACTGCAACCTTGAAACTTCTGAATATCGTTTCTTATGTCTTTGTCTATGAGTGTATCAAATTTGATTAAAAATCTGACCACTCCTCCTATAACCCGATTTTTTCGATTATCGATTTTCGATATTTATCGGGGGTACCTACACACAAAACCTAGCTAAGAATACTCGCAGACGCTTATAGTACAACTGTGTAAATTTTCAAGAAAATCGATTCAGCCGTTTCAAAGTCTATAGGTAACGGACACACACACAGACACACATACACAGACAAAGTTCCATTTATAAGTAAGTTTAGATTGCTTTAGGCAAAACAATTTTATAAATAATTGCTTTCGGTAAAACACAATTATATATATAAATGCTTTGTGTAAAACTTTAGGCAGAACCGAATGATGCGTGTACGAGATTCAATATGGTTTACATAGAACAAAATATATATCTATGAAACGAATATTGGAAGAAAGATGTTTTTTTTTTTGTAAAATTGTTAACTGAGGCTATATTTAGTTTATTCAATAAGTAAAAACTGTTTAAAAAAGTTTGCAAAGTCTTTTCTAAATTCCAAACGTCGCTTAAAACAGGTGATGATTCTGGCTCGGTGAGTATTGTCAGAAGGCAGACAGGATGGAAGATAAGATGGCAACCTCTTTATTTGGATAAAAAGCGTCAAATAAAAACACCGCTAAATAACAGATAATAAGAAAAAACACGCAGTGCTCTTTGAAGTAAAAAAAAAATTAAGTAATTATAAAGCCTTTAGGTGAGAAACCGATTTGGCATTTACAGATCTCAGCAAATAACGGAAAGTTCATGGTAGTCATTGTAATTATTTCAGAGAGCTGATCAATTACAAAGTCCGTGAGTCATTCAAGGTAGAGTTCTACTGAATGTTTTTTTTTTAATATACGTAAGAATTGTTTATTATGTGGATGTTAGATAACGTTCTATCTTAGATTTGAAAAGCTAAAAATTGTAGCCATCGGGAAGCATTATCTCGGGAGTCAGTTTTACAAAGTAACAAATATGAGGAAGAAGCTGTTCTAAAGAAACATATTTTAGCGTTTATAGTTGTCAATACAAAATTTATTGCCTTGATTTGTTACATTCTATACATTCATTACAATAGCTGACTGAACAACTTTCTTTCATATTTTCAGTGGATGGGAGGCTTCTGTAATGGAAAGGTATAAATCCCTCTCTTCTCCCCGAGCTATGGGTTAAATATTATAACTAGTATCTAAAAAGATCATTGTTAGTCTCAGAAAGAATTACTAATGCATTATTCATTCGAAAAGAATTCTTAAAATCAAAAATATATTTCGACTTAACCCACAGAGTGTTCATAAGGCGTAAAAATCAATTGAATCAACGAGTATTTACAACGGATCTCTATAGAAAAGAGTTATGATACGTTCCTATTATAAAATCTTTTACAAGTCTTATAATATAAGAATATTGTAAGATAAGAATATTGTATGATTTACATTATTCGGACTATTGTCCTGATCTTTGTTGCCATTGTTACGACGTTTCGGCCGTTGTACGCTCCGGCCTTCTTCATGTCATAGGAATGTTGAACCGAACCCTTAATTACAATGACTGGGGTATATCATCCTCATTCCATGCGTAAAGCCACGATTGGAAGCCATGAGTTATCTCCCTGTAACCCTGCAAGTTACTTGTTCACCACTGCTGTAGCCTGGTATTGAACTCAACTCTAAGAGTCAAGTGAGGAATTAACCAGCGTCAATATCCACTGGTCCATGTGTCTTTAAGGACATGGCAACAAAGATGCGGACAATAGTCTGAATAATGTAAATACTGTAAATACTACCTCATTCCAGAAGTATAGACAAATACTAAAGAATATTGTAATATAATTTACAATAATTATTCATTGTGAAATCATTTGCAAAGCATTCAGTCAGTCAGTCTATAAATATTTCTCAAGTGCTCCGACTTCTTCTTCTTCTTCTATGTGCCCTGTCCTTTCAGGACGTAGGCGATCATGGCTCTCCACGTCTCCCTATCCCTTGTGGCTCCTAGTATGTTTGTTCCCGTTACTCCTGCCAACCACCTAATCAGGCCCTGCAAATATGTTATCCGGCGTGTGTTTCGTCCTGTTATTATTCAGTACAGTTGCGTGTTGTTTTCCATACTAGATTTTTTTTCCATCCTTTGTCAAAGACAGGTTGTCCTATTTTCGAAAAAGTTCCGTTGTTTATAAATTTAAATGCTGTTTTGATGCGGCATACATAGGACGAACCAGTCTTAGGTTGGAGACGCGGGTCTCGCAACACGTCCCTGCGAATATACATTCTGGCAGCCCTATCAGTACTATAAGAACAACCCAAGCTGTCCTGGATTCAGCGATCGGCCAACACTTGTTGGACAATTCAGCGTGTGCCTCCGTGTACGAGGACAGTTGGTTTTCTGTCTTGCACAGCGCTCGCTCATCATATCATCTACGGGTCTTGGTGGCTATTTGCCTGAAAATCCATCAACTTAGCCTGTGCAGACAGAAAGAGCATTTCTTTCGCTCCTTCCAGTTACTGGAGAGTCTGTGAGTGTAACTTTTTTTCTTTTTTAAATCACTCTTGTGGAATTAAATTTACAACCCCCATCACATTTTAATGTTTTTCATTAAAGTTTATTTTTAAACGAATTCCACTTTCTCCCAGTACTGTAATTTCTCCTTTTGATATTGTCTTCGTTCTAGCCCTATTCATAATTTTGCCAACGAAGCCCTTGAAAAGTGTTGGCCGAAAGGTTCCTCGGGTTTGGGATAAGTATGACGTCTTTTCTTTTTAGAGCAATATATATATATATATATATATATATATATATATATATATATATATATATATATTGCGATTTTCCCAAGTACGATTTCTCTTTCTAAGCAGTTGTTATGGTTTATAAAATGGCGAGTGTTCTAAAAATAGAAAAAGGTAAACACACTGAAGCCAAGAATTCAAAATTGGGCGGCAAAATAAGGAACCGTTTCTTTTGGTAGGAGTAGAAGTAAGAGTAGGAGTAAGAAGTAGGAGTTAAGGACAGTAGTTTTGTGTAGGAGATATAAAAAGAGGAAGACGCTAGTCAGTTGACCACTAGAGTCCAGCAGGGATAGGATCGTTTACTACTAGCGTCTCACAGTGAAGAGAATTTAGCTAGTCTGCTCCTGTATCCACACAAAATTTAAAGGTTGTAACTTGATGTAAAATCCTAAAGTTTTATACCAACAATAAACATCATTAATTCAAGTTTGTGTTATCTTTTAATTATACCAAAACGAAGCAACACAACACACTAATTGTTTCGTATTTGCTGAGCCACAATGATGTCATTAATGAAGATCACGTAGTTACAGCTTTCCTAATGACATGATTGTAACTCATTGTATGTACCTAGTGTTTTTAATGTCATATCTATTTAGAACGTAGGCAATTATGTTTTTTTTTTGTTTTCACGGGCATCTTTTCTTTTTTTTTTTTATCTGTGAATGACATTTGTGAAAGTTAGTGAAGTATTTTTCTATTGCCTTTTCTGCGGTGTTGAACGCAAAGTTTTTCTTCCTTTGCATTAGTTGCCAATTTAAGTTAAAGAGACTAGTCAACCCAACTATTTAGCCCATAGCTGGAGACTGAGTCACCACAAAATCGTTTATAGAGATTATAATGTGCGTTATGAGAGATCAGATTTAATTTTATTCCCAAAGAGTATTGCTATCGGGATTGAAATTTGTTTCCAATCATCATCTGCAATTCTATGCATGTTTGTGTATGAAGGCGAGAATGTGTGAATGTCAAATCGAATTTTTTTTCTACGCCATTTTTTTGAAAGTTACCCTGCTGGGAGCCAGAAAGGATACGATAGAATCTTGTTTACATGGTTCTGTTGTTTTTTTCCGCTGCCTTCTGCACAGGTGTTTGTTGATCATATATAAGCCCATTTATTTATTTTATTTTATTTATTTTTTGTGGTTGATTCTACAGTTTCATTATTTATGTATCTTTGGCGATTTATACATAAAAATTAAAGCTTGTTTTTACTACCATAATGTAAAAAGAAAAGTAGTAGTAGTAGTAATAATGATAATAATAATAATAATGCTTCGAATATTGCTGTCATATATGGTCAGGTGCTCCTGCTTTATATTTAGAGATTCTTGATAAAATCCAAAGTCGAATTTAAGCGCATTACATATGCGCATGTACGTTGTGGTACAGTGGATATGGGCTCGGAACAGGGAACCGAGTTCGAATTCCAGCTGAATCCATTGTATTCACTTATTCGCAAATACCCTTGGGAAAGGTATTAATCCGTCTCTTCCTTCCAGTTATGGGTTAAATAGCAGGACAGATTGGGTTCTATAGCCTTGGTCGGCAACCAGTCTACTGCAGAAAGCAATGGCAACCTACTGCGGGATAATCTTCTGCCCAGTCAGTCATGTCTCTTTCGAGACATGATCGCTCAAGCGTGTTTCACGTATGGCACTTAACTGACTGACATATGCGTTGTGGTGTAGTGGATATCGACTCGGAACAAGAATCGGGGAGCCGAGTTCGAATTCCCTTTAAATTCTTTGCATTCACTTACGCGCAAATACCCTTGGGAAAGGTATTAATCCTCCTCTTCCTTCCATTTATGGGTTAAATAACAGGACAGATTGGGTCTATAGCCTTGACTGACAACCGGTCTACCGCAGAAAGCAATGGCAACCTACTGCGGGATAATCCGCCCAGTCAGTCAAGCGCGTATCGCGTATGACACTTAACTGACTGACTACATTGGCTGCAAGGCATGATCATTTCACAATTGAAATAGCTAGATGTAACCGTAAGTTCTATGCTAATAGTTTCCTCTAAAGTTCTACTTTCTGGTTGAACTCTCTTCTCGCTTCGAAAATGTAAATCCAATTTTTGTCTACTGCCTTCTTAATTCTTGTCCTTCTATTGTTCCATTACCTTAATAGTGTTTTTTCTTTCATATTCTGTTACACGCAATAACCCCCTTGCATCTTAGGGGCTTTATTCATCTTGCTTGGGGTGAAATGATAAACTTAATTCTTACACAGACAACTATTTTCTTCTTGATTTTCAATGGATACACAGAGTGCGATGGGTAAATTATCGCGATTTCATATTTTTAATTTCGTGCATGCGCGTTATTTTTTTTAATTTTTCAACTGCATCGTATAGTAGGGTCAGTTGAGCACCGTCTGTGAGAAAAAAGGCATCATAACACGATTTACTTTGCCAGAAATTTAGAAACAGTATACTGTACAGCTTGGCATTCGCAGCAGAAGCTCCAATACGAACATTTAAGTGATTTTGGTGTCAATTTGAGGACATTGCAGAGGATTTGGAAAGCGTTCAATGAGTCTAATGGTGATTACGAAGGTACAGCAGCTCGGAAAATTCACGCTGTTCTTTTCGATAAGAAAAGAACTCACAAATTTGTTGGTGAGAGCCTCAGATTCGATATGGATGCCTAGATCAAGTGCCTTGAAAAGGTAGTGTTGCCCTGGATCAAGAAGGTGGCTACTGGAAGACCCTATGTCTGGCAACAGGACTCTGCACCATGTCACACAAGCAGGAGAAGTCAGTCATGGATGTCAAGCAATTTATGTGACCACATCACCCTTAAATCTAGTCACCTAACTCTTCAGACTGCAACAGCCTTGATTATTGTATGTTGCTTCTTGTAACACCAACGATGAATTAAAGGCAAGGATTATGGTAGCATTTACCAACTTAAAGAAGGAGACCGTCCAGACGAGATGCAGGAGATTCCAAAGTTTTCTGGGGATCGTGAATGAAGCCAATGGCGATTTCATTGAATAAATTTACTCTTCAGTATTTTTTGTGTCATTTTGATAAATATATCTTTTAAAATAAGATGTCTGTGATATTTTCATCTTTGCCTAATTTAAATGACAATTTATCCCTCACACCCTCTGTATAGCAGAATCATTTACAATAAAATAACTTGCAATGTATTTTGCAATAAAATAATTAGCAATTCAATTATATGATATTAATCTACATTTATCAGTAATTCCTCGAATTGATAAGCAACTTGGGCTTTAAATAATAATCAGGTTATTTCCGTTTTACACAATAATAGGAAGAAAGACATTACACATAACTAATTTACTTAGTATGACGATAAACTACATCCGGCAGTAAATTTCTGATCAGGAGATTGGAAATTCTGAAGAAAGTTAAACCACCTTTTAATTGGTGTTGTTCTCAGGTCCACCTTGAACCATTGTGGTAGCAATCATTAGCGACCCAGATACGAGCAAATAATGAACAACCTCAACAAAAACAAAAAATGAATGCATATTAATACCAGCAATACATACATACGCACGCATATATAGTCATCCGCAGACAGATCTATTTCGCTGTATCAGAGCTCATCAGTACGGTTAGACTCCGATTGCTTTTAACCCATTATTGAGACCCGACCGAACTGGCGTAAGGCGGCGATTGTACCTCTGGGCTATGGGCGCTCGGTAGAAGAAGATAGACTCTTCAGCATATATATTATCATTATACACGCCCAATAGCCAGAGTGCTATAATTCATTACTGAATGAGCGATGCGTACATATATATGTATATATATACATTTTTTTACCAACAATACCTATTTATAGTAAAATTAAAAATACATTAATCAGAATAAAAATATTTTCATGACATTAATCTATGTAATATCTTACAATTTAATATAAGTACAACAAAACTACAACTGTCTCTCGTAATTATATTTACACAAATATGTACATGCACAAAAGCAGAGTATCATTTACCATGTACTCAACTGCGAAAATAGAAGAACATATATTTGATGACTTGAAAAGACCAAAATTAAATTCGGCATTTAATGAGCCATTTAAATTTAATGTGACATTAAACAAACAAAACACATCAACTAATTTGTTAGAATTAGTAAACTTCTAGAATAGAGTATAAAATAACGAATTTAGTCAAAATTCTAATTCAATTTAAAATTTTGTTTCTTTTTTTTCTTATCCTTAATAATGTCTATAAGGAGAGTACTTATGAATTAATTAAGTTTGAGTACTGTTGTTTATAAACGAATTCTTTGTAAAAAGAAACATTAATATGAATAAGGGTTTTATTTTTGGCTTAATCAAGTTTGAGTACTTCATAAGATGTATATATTCTTTTATCTTTTTCACCCAATAAAACAGAAAAGCCGCTAAGACTCAAGAGATTACTGGGTGTGAAAGAGTAGAAACACACTATTAATTGAGCGGGAAGAAAAAGAGGAATCAGTAGGACAGCAGATGAATAATGGACAAAATGATTGGTAAAATGACTGACATAACGATAACGATAGATATTGTATTTACATTTTTGGAAATTAAAGTTGGTATTAAATCATGGAGACAGAAGGAATGTTCCACAAGTGAGAGGTGCATGAAAAGAAACTTTTAGGGTAGAATTTTCAACTGCATCTAGCCAGCTTAGCTGGATCTCGACGCCAGTCTAGTATTGCACTTAAATTTTTAAAAAATCATCTGAACCATTACAATAAACATATTTATAATAAATACAAAGGGAGGCAACCTTAAACAATAGAAAAAGCGATTAAAGATGAAACATCAGATCTGGACCGATAATATTGCTAACTAGCAGTATAGCCCGGCATTGCTCGGGCATAATGAAAGCTTTAAAACTAATCCATGGTCCTGGAGCTCAGACTCTTTGGACGTTGGCACGAAAGACTAAAAATCAATAATTGTTTCCAGTTAAAGCGACGCCGTAGACTGAAAGAAAAATGAATGGGTGTAAGTCAAATTTTGATTTCCTGGTATCGATATCAAATAAGATTTTTTCTTCGTAAACTGAATTTTGAAGGCTAAATAAGTCCTCTGAGTAAATGGTATCATGGCTGAGACTAAGAATTACAATTATACTTACTTAGAAACAGACCCGAAGCAAAAACTAAAATAAAAGGGCTGAAAAAGTCATACAGGCAGTTAAACAGACATACATACAAACATCTTGCCTGTTGCCTTTTATATATATATATATATATATATATTATCGATTTTCTTCACTATTGTAAGAATTGTAACTTTGAATCTTCTGAATATCGTTTCTTATGTCTTTGTCTATGAGTGCAGCCAATTTGATTAAAATCGGATTTTAATCAAATTTGATTTGATTAAAATCCTTCTATAACCCGATTTTTTCGATTATATTTATCGGGGGGTACCTCGACACAAAACCTAGCTAAGAACGCTCGCAGACGCTTATAGTACAACTGTGTAAATTTTCAAGAAAATCGGTTCAGCCGTTTCGGAGTCTATAGGTAACGGACACACACACACAGACATACACGCTCACACACAGACAAAGTTCCATTTATAAATAATTTTAGACACAAAGGGAGGCAACCTTAAACAATGGAAAAGCGATTAAAGATGTGACGTCAGATCTGGACAGATAATATTGCTAATATTGATTTTCTTAAAAGCAAAACTATTAATGGATTCACTATCAATCAAGGATTGAACTCACAATTCCCGAACCTACACTTGAATTGACTCGGCTATTTTCCTGTAGGATAAGGCAGAGCGTACTGATCCGAACAGTGGGTACTTGGGCTCAGAGAAAATGGTTGAGAGATAACTGATCAGTACTAAAAATAAAAAAAACTCGACGGGATATCCCTAGATGTATACATTGTAACGAGAAGAGTCTGCACCCATAGATCGAATAAATGTTTAGTTCAGAAATCCCTGTAGGTTAAGCAGATCAATATAGATCTGATGAAGGGTAGATGGCACAATAGCTGAAACATTTTAGCATCAAGTTTCAAAACAATTAAAAAATCTGAACTTCCTGTGCTGATAAAGCATTGCTTTTTGATAGAGAAAATACTGTTCAAGCAAAGCAATAGCTTGGAAAGTGTTATTCGGACTTTGCTTCGTCGGAAACAACGATTAAGTCGTGGTATGCTGACTTCAAACGCGGTCGTACAGACACAAATGATGCTGAATGTTCAGGTCACCCAAAAATGGCATTTTTTCTGGAAAACACCAAAGAAAATCTACAAACTCGTTTTGGCCGATCGTAATTTGAAGTTGCCTGAGCTAGCAGAGGACATGAATATATCAGAAGGCATTCATTTGCATGAATATTTATCAACAGACCGAATGTAAATAGTTGTTATGGTGAAACACACCTATTCCTCAGATAATGGACTCTCCCTCCTATACTAATAAGAGTTAATAAGAAGTACTTGGGAAGTTCATTAGAGTTCTTTAGACTTCTATTAAAGTTCAGTAAAACTACTAGGCAGTTGATATAAGTCGACAGTTAGCCGAATACTAAGGAGTCAGCTTTCAGTGGAAGATTACCAAGTTCCTAACATTTTGGGTACGTTATGTAGATTAGCAACCGACATAGCACGATTATAACCTTCAGTGCGAAAACTACTCCACAACAATAGTGTAAATAATGATAACTCCTCATTCGAGATATTCAGACAGAAGTTAACTTATTTGCGATGATTTTCTATAGCAAAAGCATATTTATATTATATATTAGTCATCCTATTCAGTTTGTAACATATTAATTATTAAATTGGTTGTTTTATCTTCACAGGAATCAGATTAGAACAAAAACAGTCAATTGCTACCATAGTTCGTGTGAAGTTAGACTGAAGATTTTCGTATTAGATTGAAATACCGCTTTTCGTATGATCACTGAAGTTAAGCATCGTCGAACCTAGATGAGTAACCACTTGGAAATACTAGGTACTGGGAGCTTAAATGTGCAAGTGGTATAATAGATAATGGCTCGGGAATTGAAAGTAGGGGAGCCGAGTTCGAATTCCTGTCGGGTTCGTTACATTCACTTACGGCTTAGAATTGATTATCGGAGACCCGAGTTCGAATAGGGTTTGTTATATTCAATGAACGTCCGGGATGGTATAAATTCAACTCTTTTGTTAACTGGTAAAACTAGTATAACAAAAATCTTATAATTAACACCATTTTCTGGCTTTAAATAACCTGCAAATGATAATCCGTACAAAACCCAAATCAATTTCAATGCTCACGCGTCGAAAGTTGCGTTAGTTTTGTTATTTTTTATTTATTTATTTTTATAATAGTGTCGCCCTAAGCAAGGTATTTTACTGCCACTGTTGAGCAGGGGTTACATAGGAGATAAGTTATGAGAATGAGTGACAGGTTACATGGGTGTCAGGAAGAGGATAAGGATGAGAATACTGATGAGAGTGAAATGGACGAAGAAAGGAACATAAGAGAGAGAATGCAAGTTAGTGAGATAGGCGATGACTATTGACTTTACATTTGAATTCTTGAAGATTGTAGCTGTCGGAAAAACAAGTAAGCGGAAGTGAATTCCACAGGCGGGAAGTGTGGAGTAGAATTTGCGTTTACAATTTATTGGTTTCACAGTATTGGTGGGCACTGCTGAATTTAAATTTTAAGAAACCTGGTATGCATTTCTCAGTGATACTAAGGACCTGAAAGGCAACTTCGGTAATAATTAAGAAAAAAAAAATGGAAAAGTATATTGTGACACTGCCCTGAAAATATAATTTTTTCCAAAATGGAACTTAGTTTCAAGCAGTGCACAAAACATAAAATCTCGGCTCTGCGATAAAAAGATAAAAAAAACATGCACGCAAGATTTTGTAGGCTTAGCAAGGAAAAATGGCTGCAGGTTTTTCTTTTCCCTACAAGTAAAAAATAATTTTACCGCGCCTTAAATGTCCATAGTCTTTGACGGCGGTTGTCAACGAACGGGTTATTCTAGATTTGGTATTTGTTAATCCTGTCTATAAAGGATTCCTTTTCGGAACATCAAAGAATCTTTGCAGTGTGACGAGTTTTTCTTCTTTTTTCCTTTTAACTCCATTTTGTCATTTTTCTTAACTTTTTTTCTTTCGGTCTGCAAAATATATTGATATATATATATATATATATATATATATATATATATTGATATATGTTTTCAGTGCTACATACTTTTTATATTCCACTTGGTACATAAGATTCTACTGTTAGATCAACATATTGATTTTGAGCCCGTAACCCTATGACATGAGTAAAAAGATTCAGTAAGTTAATTGCCATACGTGATACATTCTTGAGCTATCATTTCTAGAAAGAGATATGGTTGACTCTTGCTGTAACTCCCTACGCACTAGTGGCGGTTCCGCCTTGCTTAGAGTGAAATGATTCAAAAATAAATAAATAAATAAATCCGGATCGAGATTGGGATAAATTTTTCGAGGTTCTTCAACATTTTGTTTTCTTAAAGTACTTTTCCAGTGTCTCAGTCATTAATTAAAATCTTTATCAGTGGTAGTGCTAAACAACATTTCGTTGCCTATATCCATAAATTTTCAGTCAGTTAGTTAAGTGCTAGACGTGATACACGCTTGGGTAGTGATGCCTCTTTCGATCCATCACTAAGTAGGCAGAAAAATTTTCCGCAGTAAGCTGCCGTTTGTTTTTATGATAGACCAGTTATCAACCATGCTCTTTAGACCCTTATTTGTCGCGCTATTCAATTATTTTTTCCAGATCCGTCAGTTAAGTGTCCTTCGTGATATGTGCTTGGGCAATCACGTCTCTTCGATCCATGACTGACTAGACAGAATATTTTCTCGCAGTAGGTTGCCATTTATTTTTGCAGTAGACTGGTTGCCAACCAAGGCTATAGAACCTAATCTGTCCTGCTATTCGACCCATAGTTGGAGAGAGAGAAAATGGATTCATACTTTCTGTAGAACCAAATTGCTGTTGCCTCAAGTCTCTTCTTCATCTGTTATGATATTGTCTAACCTTCATTGCGATCTTTCGATAAAGCAACTGTGCAACATGCCGCTGACTATCTTAGTATATCCTTTTAGATTATGTATCTCGTTTTTGCCCAAGAGTCTCAACTGTTGAGAGATTATCGCTGCATCTGCCTCCCTGAGTTCAGCTTTGCTTTGACACCGTCTCCTTTCGCCTTTCGTGTGTTTGACTCCCGGGATCCTATGTAGAAATTATCGCAATCCTGTCATATTTAGCGATAGGCGAGTTTCTATTTTTGATCACGTTGCGTTGACTACACAGATAAATGGCCTATGAAATTAAAAAAAAAATTCTCTGAATCCTGACATTCAAAATATGTGGCTGCTAACAAATTGACCAATGCGAGATTCAAGCTCCGGTATTATGGTCGATGAGCCAACGTTCTAACTACTCAGCTCTGAGTCTCTCTCTCTCTCTCTCTCTCTATATATATATATATATATATATATATAGAGAGAGAGAGAGAGAGAGAGACGAGCTATTTTCTTGAGTGCTCCGGCCACATGAATTTAAGCTATTTACTAAATGTGATGTGCGTTGTGCAGTGGGTACCGACTCGGAACGATAAATCGGGGAGCCGAGTTCAAATTCGCGCAAATACCCTTGGGAAAGGTATTATTCCGTCTCTTCCATCCAGTTATGGGTTAAATAATAGGACAGATTGGGTTCTATAGGCTTGGCTGGGAACCAGTCTACTTCGGTAAGCAATGGCAACCTACTGCGGGATAATCTTCTGCCCAGTCAGTCATGTCTCTTCGAGACATTTACCCTAAGTGTGTATCAGATATGGCACTTAACTGACTAGACTGGCATGTAGTTTTCACCCTTTTAACGTTGAAATAGTTAAATGTAACCGTCACTTCTACTCAAACAGTTTATTTTCTCGCACTTCCCGCCTGCTGAACTCCTTTTCGTTTACTTGCTACAATCTACAAAAATTTAAATGCAAGGCAATTGCTATCGTCTACCTTCTTGAATCTTGTTCATCTTTATCCTTTCTTTAATACCCCCTGTATCCAGTCTTCTCTCTTGCTCTAACCCCCTACGCACTAGTGGCGGTTCCGCCTTGCTTAGATTGAAATGATTAAAAAAATAAATGAATAAATCCGGGTCGAGATTGTGATAAATTTTCCTAGGTTCTTCAACATTTTGTTTTCTTAAAGTACTTTTCCAGTGACTCAGTCATTAATAAAAATCCTTATCAGTGGTAGTGCTAAACAACATTTCGTTGGCTACATTCATAAATTTTCAGTCAGTTAAGTGCCATACGTGATACACGCTTGGGTAGTGATGCCTCTTTCGATCCATCACTAAGTAGGCAGAAAAATTTTCCGCAGTAAGCTGCCATTTGTTTTTATGATAGACCGGTTGTCAACCATGCTCTTTAGAACCCAATTTGTCCTGCGATTCAATTATTTTTTCCAGATCCGTCAGTTAAGTGTCCTTTGTGGTATGTGCTTGGGCAATTGCGTCTCTTTCGATCCATGACTGACTAGGCAGAAGATTTTCTTGCAGTAGGTTACCATTTATTTTTGCAGTAGACTGGTTGCCAACCAAAGCTATAGAACTGAATCTGTCCTGCTATTCAATTATTTTTTCCAGATCAGTCAGTTACGTGTCCTTCGTATATACGTTTGGGGCCATCACGTCTCTTTCGATCCATGACTGACTAGGCAGAAGATTTTTCTCGCAGTAGGTTGCCATTACTTTTTGCAGTACACAGGTCATTAACCAAGACTATAGATTCTAACATAATTTAACCTATAGCTAGAGAGAGAAGAGATGGATTAATAGCTGTCCAAACGGTATTTGCGCATATTTGAAATTTCCCAATGAGACGACATATCTATCTCCACCGCAAATTCAGATTCCTGCATATTTTCTTCTTCTTTTAAGAACCGTGTCTCTTCGGGACATTTGCGATCAATGCCCTCCACGTCTTCCTATTCATTTTATATTTTAATATTGATTGTCTAGGTATTTCACTCAAACCATGCTTTGCTATCCATTTTCTTAAGCCCATCAAGTATGTAACGCATTGCTTTCCTCTGTCTCTATTTCCCTTTATCCGTCCTGTGAGCATCAGATTCTCTAAGCCCTCCTTCCTCATTACATGCCCCAGAAAATTCAACTGTCTCTTCCTCATATTAAGTGTAAGTTTTCTTTATGCATATCACTTATCTAAACCTTTACACCAACTGATACTGCAAAATGTATCTTGTAAATGGTGCATAAATTTCACCAACAAATTTCTCGACATATTTCATTTTGATAATGTCAATTGTTACCTTCTGTTTTCTTAATTTCTGTCTTTTATTGTTTTCTTTCATTAATAGTACACCCACTAAAATAGGAGACATTGTACTAAGAAATATTGTCGCAATCAAAAAATCCATTATTTAGATAACTGTGTCTATATTCATATTGTAAAGAAAAGCAGATTAATAATTAAGCTTTTAGTGATGCTTTATTCAATGCAATTTCACTACTGCCGTTAAGTGGGGTTTGGTCATTACTTTTATAGTCAATTAAGAAAAAAGAGCAGCCCAAGGTGCCAAATACAGTTGGGGGATGTTAAAATCAAGCAGGTACATAAGTTTAAATACCTGGGAAGTGTTCTAACAGAAGACGGAAAGTGCGACACAGAGATCCGAAGGCGAATTGGCATGGCGAATGACGCGTTCCAGAAGCTGAGTAAAGTATTAAGACACAGGAAACTTTCACTAAAAACAAAGAAGAGAGTACTATCTATCTATCTATCTATCTATCTATCTATCTATCTATCTATCTATCTATCTATCTCAGGCTGTTCATATCTATCTATCTATCTATCTATCTATCTATCTATCTATCAGTCTATTCATATCTATCTATCTATCTCAGTTTGTTCATATCTATCTATCTATCTATCTATCTATCTATCTATCTATCTATCTATCTATCTATCTATCTCAGTCTCTCTATATCTATCTATCTCAGTCTCTCCATATCTATCTATCTATCTATCTATCTATCTATCTATCTATCTATCTATCTATCTCAGTCTGTTCATATCTATCTATCTATCTATCTATCTATCTATCTATCTATCTATCTATCGCAGTCTATTCATTTCTATCTATCTATCTATCTATCTATCTATCTATCTATCTAGTCTATTCATATCTATCTATCTATCTATCTATCTATCTATCTATCTATCTATCTCAGTCTATTCATATCTATCTATCTATCTATCTATCTATCTATCTATCTCTAGTTTGTTCATATCTATCTATCTATATATATATATATCTATCTATCTATCTATCTATCTATCTATCTATCTATCTCAGTCTGTTCATATCTATCTATCTATCTATCTATCTATCTATCTATCTATCTATCTATCTATCTATCTCAGTCTGTTCATATCTATCTATCTATCTATCTATCTATCTATCTATCCTATCTATCTATCTATCTATCTATCTATCTATCTATCTATCTATCTCAGTCTGCCCATATCTATCTATCTATCTATCTATCTATCTATCTATCTATCTATCTATCTATCTCAGTCTCCCCATATCTATCTATCTATCTATCTATCTATCTATCTATCTATCTATCTATCTATCTATCTATCTATCGTTATTGAAATCAGATTGCTTGTACACGATTGATAAAGTTTCCGCTTAAATGAAATTTAGGGAAATATCTTGAACCATATTTCTTATTTAAATAGTGCCGATTTTGGCTCGCTTCCAAAAGGAGCAAAGAACCACAGCCTCAAAGACCTAAAAGATTATTGCAATTACGAACGGAATTTTTATGAGATTAAAATGTATGGAAAAATACAAAGAAAATGAACTTGGTCTTAGTCGTTAAAGCAATATAGATCGGAGTTGGAAGAAGAAAATTCCTCTTTTGGTACGGCCGTGAATAAAGTGTATCGCTGAGAGTAATACAAATTCCTTTCTATTTGCAGGTATAGGTAAATGGTTGTAACGCTCACTTGCAGGAGAGGCGTCTAACTTCCTTTCCCTGTCAGATTAAAATAGTTCATAAACAGTATAAAAGAAGTTAAATTTTAAACAATATAAAATTAAGCAGCATAAAAATAGTTATTGAAAGTAAATAGTATAAAATAGTATTAAAATAAACAATAACAATAGTATTAAAATAAACAGCATAAAAATAGTGTTAAAAATAAAAAGTATAAAAAAGATATTACAATAAACAACATAAAAATAGTATTAAAAATAAAAAATAAAATTGTATTAAAAATGAATAGTATAAATAGTATTAAACATAAAAACTATACAAATGATATTAAAAATAAATGGTATACAATAATATTAAAAGTAAACAGCATAAAATATTATTAAAGATAAGCACCATAAATAGTATTAAAACTACACCATATAAAATAGTGTAATATAGCAATCTGGCCCCACCCGAGGAAGGTTGATGCAAGCGATGGTGTTTCCCGTCGGTGAAGGGGTCGGCGAACGACAAGACAGGTGTTTGAGAAATACATCCTGTCGGGGCCTGGAGCGGATGTCGTTTGACCTTATTTCCGACAGCGGCGGAAATGACTACGGAGGCAAAGAGAACAGGTGTCTCTTGGAATTACGTGGGCGTTGCGTGGGCGAGGCAAAACCGGAAGGAAAGTCCCGGTTCTAGAAGACTATAAAAAGACCTCGACACACGGATTCGCCAGCAGAGAACAGCCAGTGGAAGCAGAGAGACACCTCAGTCAAGACTACACTCCCGTCGACCCATTCTATGTGCGCTCTCACTCTTCCATTCTCTATTCCACACGGGTTCGTCGTCAAGAATAAAAATATAACCTTATATTTTTATATATGCGTGTTCTCGTTATTTTGTCGTCGTACGGCGATATATAACAATAGTATCAAACATAAACAGCATAAAAATAGTATTATAAATAAACAGCATGAAATAGTTTTAAAAATAGACAATATCAAAATAGTATTAAAATAAACAGTATAAAAATAGTGTTAAAAGTAAATAGTATAAAAATGGTATTACAATAAACAACATAAAAATAGTATTAAAAATAAAAAATAAAATTCTACTAAAAATATGTAGTATAAAAATAGTATTAAACATAAGCACCATAAAAATAATATTAAAAATAAATAGCATAAAATAATATTAAAAGCATGCAGCATAAAATATTATTAAAGATAGACAGCATAAATAGAATTAAAAGTACACTGTATAAAATAGTACTAAACATAAGCTGTATAAAAATAATATTATAAATAAACAACATAAAATAGTATTAAAAATAAACAGTATAAAAATAGTATTAAACATAAACACCATAAAAAAATTATTAAAAATAAATGGTATAAAATAATATTAAAAGTAAACAGCATAAAATATTATTAAAAATAAACAGTATAAGTAGTATTAAAAATATACAGTATAAAATAGTATTAAACATTAAGAGCATAAAATAGTATTATAAATTAACAACATAAACCAGTATTAAAAATAAACAGTATAAAAATAAAAATAAAGAGTAAAAACTAAAAAAAAATTATAAAGACAATACTCCACCGAAGTATATTGAACAGGTTAAGAGGCTCATCCCTTGTTCCCTGTTTAGGATGTGGTTTCTGGCTTTCTCTTTTCCAATCTTCTCACTTTTTTAAAAAATTGGAGTAGATAGATCTATCTATCGCCCGATTCACACTCCACCCACGTCTGTTGAACAGGTTAAGAGGCTCATCCCTTGTTCCCTGTTTAGGATGTGGTTTCTGGCTTTCTCTTTTCCAATCTTCTCACTTTTTTTTTTCAATTGGAGTAGAGAGACTAAACTATCGCCCGGTTCACACTCCACCCACGTCTGTTGAACAGGTGAAGAGGCTCATCCCTTGTTCCCTGTTTAGGATGTGGTTTCCGGCTTTCTCTTTTCCAATCGTTTCACTATTACGTAGCCCCCTGCACATCAGTGGTGTTACCGCATTGCTCGGTGTGATACGATAAAAAAAAGAAAAAAAAAGAAATAGTACAAAAATAGTATAAAATTATGGAACAATAAACAGCACAAATTATAAAATAAACAGTATGAAAGAATAAAATAAAAACAGTAGAAACTATGTAAACAAACAGTATAGAATAATCAATATATTAAAAAATAAACAGTATAAAAATTCAAAATAAATAGTATAAAATAATATTATCATAAGCTAAAATATGTTAAAATAAGAAAAAGTAAAAATATCAAATAAAATAGCATAAAATAAACAGTATAAAGTAAAAAAATAAACAGTATAAATATAAACAGTATAAAAATATAAAAACAACATAAAAATAAACATAAAAATAAAATATAAAAATATAAAAATTGAACTCATAAAATAAACTTTAATAAACAGAATAAAAAAAACATAGATAATAAATAGCATGAAGGTATTAAAATAAAATTTTAGAAATAGTGTATATAATCTCATAAATAAACAGTATAAAAACAGTAAAAAAAAACAATACCGATAATTTTCATGCTGTTTATTTCGATATTATTTACTTTTTTACTGTATAAACATGAAAATAAGCATTACAAAAAATATATAAAAATATAAAGTATAAAAAACCGTATAAAATATAACGTATCATAAATTTTGAAAAAATAAAAATATATCCATGCCTGTCTACAAGCTAATCCCCACTTTCTTTTGGTTTCTTAATCATTTCATACCAAGCAAGGCGGTACCGCCACTGATGTGCAGGGGGGCTACATAAAAGAGTTAAATTTTTATCCAGGAGGAGAGTGAAGAGAAAGACGAACCAGCTACAGCTAAAGGGCAAAAGAAGGATGTGAATACAGGAGTGAAGAGAGTTGCGATGGTAGAGAGAAAGGAAAAGAACAAGATACACGGAGTGATGTAGAAAGATTTAAGTGGATAAGAGATGGGAATTGACTTTGCATTTAAATTCCTGGAGGTTGTAGCCGCCAGGAAAGTAAGTATATGGAGTTCCACAGGCGGGAAGCGCAAGAAAAGAAACTGAAAAACTAGAATTGTCGGCTGCATTTGGTTGATCTAACTGTAAAAGAACTTGTTGACACTCTAGTTACCCGAGTAAATTCGTGTGGAGGGAGCACCAGTGATCTAAGTTCGTCAGAGTAGAAGCCATTAAAATATTTATAGAAGAGACAGAGGGAAACCACATCCCGCCGATGAGAAAGTGGCTGGAGTCGAATTGCCAGGTCGGGACCAATCACATTACAGATTCTCCTTTGGAGCCTGTCGATAACCCTGAGATGAACAGCAGGGGCGCCTGATCAGATATGACAACAGATATGTCAATAATATGCACCATCGGATAGTTGATTTGTATGTGTGCTAGATGGATTCAGGCGAGAAAAAAAATCTTCCTGGCCCGACACAGTGTACGCACCTGTATTTTATACTGCAACTATGCTGAGCGGATATTAGTTACAGTATCTTTGTGATAGCGCTTTAACGTGAACAAAAATTTGAAAATGGACGGGATGCTCAAACTATCAACGACTCGGTATCATGTGTCTCAACCCGAATTCCCTCATAAGTCTTTGGCGAAGCATTGTTTTCAGGCATTTTCTGCCACACAGACCGATGGTGAGATTCGAACCCGAGCTTCATAGTCAGAAAGCTCACCATTCGGCCACGCGCATTTATCTTAAAAATAATATTTAAAAAAAATAAAATTGTTTATGATCTATTTTTTAAAAATCAGTTCATAAACAATTTTGGCAAAATAAGATTCGATTGGCGCAAAATTACTGAAACATACTATCACAATTCATTAGTCGGTTTTATTTTCTAGAACAAAGTTCAAACTACAAAAGTGGTACAAATATACTCATTATTGCATTAGAATTATATCAACATAGGTGAACGTCTTCTTCTTCTTCTTCTTCTTCTTCTTCTTCTTCTTCTTCTTCTTCTTCTTCTTCTATGTGCCGTGTCCTTTCAGAACGTAAAAGATCATGACGTTCCACGTCTTCCTATCCCTGGTGGCTCTTAGCACGCTTTCTCCTGTTACAATTTGCAGCCCCCGTTCTATCATCCACCTGCACAGGCTCTTCAAATATGTTATCTGCTGCTTTCCTCTGTGTTTTTCCCTTCTATATGGCCTGTTAGTATCAGGTTCGCAAAGCCCTCTTTTCTCATTGCATGTCCCAGGAACTTCAGTTGTCTCTTCCTGATGCTCAATATTAATTTCCTTTTTGTTTCCATTATTTCAAACACCTCATCATTGCTCACATGCTCAGTCCATGATATCCGCAGCATCCTTCTGTATAACCACATTTCAGTTGCTCACGTTTTTCCTTCATCTTTGATGATATTGTCCAGCATTCACTGCCATATTGAAGAACTAACATCACATAGCACTCTCTTCTAACGAAAGTTTCTTGTCTCTTAATACTCTACTCAACTTCTGGAACGCGTCATTTGCCATGCCACTACGCCTTCGGATCTCTGTGTCACACTTTCCATCTTCTGTTAGAACACTTCCAAGGTATTTAAATTTTTGTACCAGCTTAATTTTAGTATCTCCCACCTGTATTTAGCATTTTGGGCTGCTCTTTTTGCTGATGACCATGCATTCGGTTTTTAAAAAATGTGACTTTTCCTCTTTCCATGTTTCTCTGCTTGTGACAATGAACTCGTCCGACGCCACTGATCTAATCAATGACTGATGTGAAAAGCTATTTCTATGGTTACACAAACCGTACAGGGCAACACTCGTTACGAACAAGTGTTGTTATACAATAACAGAATTTTTAGATATTAAATTTTTGATATAATAAATGGCGCTAAATACGTTATATAGATTCTTTTTAGAAACTAAATAGCTAATCTAATAGATATTCAAATATATAGTGAACTCTTTATTTATAAATGATATAAAGAAACAGTATAAAAACAATATACAAATCATCAGCATAGACAGGTATAAAAATAAACAGTATAAATATAATAATGTAACATTAAAAAGTATAAAAATAGCATAAGATAAATAGAATAATAACAATACCAAGAATCAATATCAATATAAACAGTATAAAAGTTTAAAAACAAACAGAATAAAATAATAAAATAAACGATGTAAAATAACGTATAAAAATAAACAGTAAAATCAGTACGAACATAAGAATTATGAAATATAATAATGAAATAAACTGTATAAATGTATAAAAGACAAACATTATAATAAATATGTTTATGGTTAGGTCTTGAAGGCTATCACAATGCGTTTTGTAAAATAAAGGAAGGTAAAGAAGTTGTTGGGTATTACCTATTTATTATTCATTAATATTTCGAGATCAAAATACCATCTTCAGAATGGTAGGAAAGCTTGTTTTCACGGTCGTCCGCTTGTAATCGTGCCTTTCAACTAATGGTCATCCTTCTCTGTTACTGCTGTCGTTAATTGTAGTGTGTGTGTGTGTGTGTGTGTGTGTGTGTGTGTGTGTGTGTGTGTGTGTGTGTGTGTGTGTGTGTAAGTGTGTTTGAGCATATATGTGTGTGAGTATTTATGTTAAATATATATATATATATATATGTGTGTGTGTGTGTGTGTGTGTGTGTGTGTGTGTGTGTGATAGTTGGAGCCGTTTTACGATATGACGATATCTGTCTGCTTTAATTTATGGTTTAGCGCATTGACCGATAGTATGATTTGGCATTTTCGCACCTCTGCCAGAGTGGTAGTGGGCATCGTTTTACGACTTGGTGTTATAGCTATCTGC
>JBBBDQ010001901.1:0-87500 GCA_037127315.1 Ascarosepion bandense | reverse complement strand
CGAACTCGGCTCTCTGATTTCTCGTTTCGAGCCAATATCCACTGCACCACAACGCACACCCCATTTACGATTACAGGAGCTTTAATTTGAACTCCGACTCTCTCTCTCTCTCTTTCTTTCACATACAGGTACATACTGTAAACACGCACACATACTGTAAACACACACATACATATTTGTATATTTTTATTACAAATTATACTTTAGAACATGTACAAACTACAATCTACTACAAAAGTGTACATTTTGTTTCGACATTGAAAGAATAATGTCTCATCAGGTAATTAATATTGATGGTAATAAAAATTAGTTTTGAAAAGAAAATTAATGAACATTCACTTCCTTTTATTTGTTATTGGAGAAGTTTTTTGTACGAGGTAAAGAGGATAGGAAAGATGAGAAAACAAAAAGAGAAATCAAAAAAGGGGGAAAGCAAGAGAAAAGAGAAGGACACGGAGGAAATAAAAACAATGAGGAAAACAAGAAAGAAACGAGAGGAAAGAGCCAATGAAAAACGGATCAGAAAGAAAAAGACCCCAAATTTAGGTAGGAAGTAAAACATATAGGCATATACAGATATCACTCACGCGACTCCTTTTTGTCGAACGTGAAAACGGGGAAATGACAGGCTGTGTTTGCGAATAAGTAATAGGCACACCTTAACATCATTAGTAGGTCGTTTACTGCCGATTATAGCAGACGATTCAATTTATATACACTAGCAGTGAAAAAAACCCACTAGAAATTTCAGAAGAAGACGATGTTAAATCGGAATAAGTTACAGCTGAATTGACTTCATTGCTTAACAAGAAGGCCCAAGATCAAATAGTCAAGAATATATTAAATAAAATGCCTTCCAAGGCAACAAATATGTTCGCAGAACTGCGTACGAAAGATGTGGGCATATTAGTGATTCATTCCAGAAGCTCTTCACCAGGGAGTTCGACAACTATTTGGCTGACTTCCCTCGCCTCAAGACTACTGAAGTTAAGATGGTCGCATAACAGAGGAGGAAATATGGGAAGCGTTTAAAAAGAATAATAATAAGACGCCGAGCCTTTATGATTTACCCTACGAAAAGTACACTGAAATCGCTACCTATGATGGTCCCTTTACTGGAACTGCTCTTCAACCACTGAATAGAAGATGGATCTATTCTTCAGCATTTCACCAGCGGTGTGGGGAAGCTTCTACATAAGAACAAATATGGAGGGATGGAATTAGTAATTTTCGGTCCTTAACTATTCTTAATGTAGAGTTAAAGATTTGGTTTTAAGTCCTGGTTAACCGTTCTGCTAGATCATCTCATACCCCATGAACACACCTGTGCTATAAAGTGTCGGAGAATCCAATAAAACATTAATTTGGTTCGCATGAACATAAAAAATTCTATGAATCAATTATCAATTTAGATCAGATTAAGGCCTTTGATAAAGTGGACCATTTTTTTTCTTGGAGGTTATCTTGTTTACAGCCGGATTCAAGTTGCACTTTTGCTCCTGGATTCGCCTTTTTTATGCGAGGGGCGAGACTATGGTGAAAGTTAAGAGGGTAAGATCGAAGCCTTTCATCTTGTCCAGATCCGTTTACAAGGTTTTCTAACTTTTATCCTTCTTCTATGTGCTTGTACTGAAGTGTTTCTTGTGGTTGAAAGAAAATATTGCCTTTGGCGTGAATTTATTGCCTGATGCTATCATATCGGCTCAATACACCGACAACGTCTCCACGCTTGCAACGAGCGGTGCCAAAAGAGTTGGAAAAGGAATTCGGACGTATATGAGATGGTCGAAACTTAACTGCGGCATGACTGTTATGTTCGCAGAAAGGTTGTTCTCTCCTGACCCATTCAATTGGATGGATGGGCCTTCCAAGATACTTGGCTTAAAGTTTGGTCCCGGCTTCTAGCTAGAAAAAATTCGTCAGAAATTCTGGAGAAAATCGTAACCGTGGTTAATTTGTGGGTGCAAAGGAATCTTTTTTTTAAAGGGAGAAAGCCAAGGTGTGTGCTACATACATATCCCCCTTTCATCCTTTACCGTCTTTCAGTTCTTCCACTCCCGTTCACAAAACTAGTTGAGCCCTGTTTCACTACTAGGGTTACATTGCTTCTATGGACCGTCACGTGGTTTGCTGCCTCCGTCCGTCGGAAGACGACCTTGGAATGCCGAACATAGAGACCCGTCAACACATTTTGCTATTGCAATTTTTTGGTCACATGTCTATATTGGACGACGAGAACAATGAGAAAAATTAATGATAATATATATATATATATATATATATATATATATATATATATAATAGAACCTAATGAGCCAGACGAACCTACCTAGCTTTCTTCTAAACGGATCGTCAGGGAGAGTTAACTTTCCCTGACGATCCGTTTAGGAGAAACCTAGGTACGTTCGTCTGGCTCATTAGGTTCTATTAAGTTCGCTCTACCTTTGTACTGAGCGCTTTCTGTTAGATGGTTACTCGTGTCGGTCTTTTTCTTTTTTTCTTTGGGCTTCGTGTTGATTTCTGTCCTAACACTTTTGACAGACTTTCATCTCCTAAGCTCTTTTTTTCTTTTTTAAAACCAGTTTTTTCCTTCGTTCGAAGGAAGATTTTTCAAGACGGGAATAACGATATAAATCACGTTTATATATATATATATATATTTTAATCATTTCACCCCGAGCAAGGTGGAAATGCCAGTGATGTGCAGGGGAAGACGAACCAGTTAGAAAGGAGCAATAGAATGATGAGAATGCAGGTGTGATCACAGTTTCAAAGGTGGAGAGAAAGGAAAGGATATACGGGGTGGGGAAAGGGCTAGAGTCAAGTGGTTAATAGATGAGTATTGACATTGCATTTAAATTCCTGGAGATTGTAGTCGTCAGGAAAGCAAGAATATGGCAGCGAGTTCCACAGGCGGGAAGTGCGAGAGAAGAAGCTGCAGGAGTAGAATTATCATCTGCATTTGGTTAATCTAACATTGAATGGGTGGGACCCAGTTGCCAATCTGGTTGCCCGAGTAAACACCTGTTGCAAAGGCACCAGTGACTTAAGTTCATCCGAACAGAAGCCATGAAAGTATTTATAGAACAGACAAAGGGAAGCCACATTTCGTCGGTGGGGAAGTGGCTGTAGTCGAGCCGCCAAGTCAGCACCTATCACGTTACTGCCTCTCCTTTGGATCCTGTCGAGGATATTGAGGTGAACGGCAGGGGCACCTGACCATAAACGGCAGCAGTACTCCATGCACGGTCGAATGGTTGACTTGTATATATGCAGGATGGATTCAGGCGGAAAAAACATCCTGGCCCGACACAGTGACCCAACCTTCTTAGCAGTCGATTTAGCTATGGATTCGATGTAGCGGTTCCATTTGAGATCAGAAGAGAGGGTAAGGCCAAGGAGGCGCAGTGTATTGCTTTCAGGGAGACTCGCTTGGTTTATGCTTATGGGAGGCAGATAACAGACAACAGCTTGGTCTTAGACGCGTTGAAATTGACAAGCCACTTCTTGCCCCAATTCTCCACAGAGTGTAGATCCCGTTCAAGGTCAGCAGCGAGATTATGTCTGTCCGCTACACCAGGTTACTTACTGATACGGGAGTATATTGTGGTGTCATCTGCGTAGATGCCTAGTTGGCACTGGATCTCATCTGGAGGGTCGTTGATGAAAATAAGGAAGAGCGTCGGGCCCAGGATAGAGCCCTGGGGTCATCAGCATTCGTGCTGTAGGATGAAGAGGCTTGCCCATTCAAAGCGACCTTCATTTTGCGGTTGTTTAAAAAAGATTGGATTAGATCAAGCAGGCGTCCGGTAATATCGTAACCCCGTGGCTTGCAAAGAAGGCCTGAGTGCCAGACCCTGTCAAAAGTCTTGGACTCATCAAGAGTCTGGAGCATGTACTCCGTAAAGGTTGTTAGCATGTCGGCAGTGGACCTGGCAAAGCGGAAGCCATATTGCCTGTCAGAGAAGAGTTTGTGGGCAGTAAGATGTTGAACTATTTCAGCATTGATTATGGCCTCGAACACTTTCCAGAATATCGGTAGAAGACTGATAGGGCGATCGTTGGATGGATCCGAGGGTTCACCACAATTCTTAAATACAGGAACGACTGAAGAAAACTTCCAGCATGCAGGAAATCAGGAAGTAGAAAGGCAGTAGTTAGAAGTAGTAGGCAGTTTAGAGAGGACAAGGGAGAGTTCAGGAGTACACCTCTTAAGGACTATCACCGGGATTTCATCGTCACCGCTCGCTTTATGGGGGTCAAGTTTTGAAATTACTCGGGATACTACTATCGGGGTAATATATACGTCGTGCAGTTTGGCCTCAGTTCTAATGGGGAAGTCGGGTGAGAATACTTCAGATGAGTCAAATGTGGAGTTGGATGAGAATCTGCGGGCAAAGCGCTCAGCTTTGTCCGCAGATGACGTGAGAATATATATATATATATATATATATATATATATATATATATATATATATACTAAAATGTACATTCTTTGTTTAAATTTTTCCTTTTTGTTTTTCTTTTCGAAAAATGGACAATGATTTTTTCTTGGCAGTCTAACATTCTATTTTGCTGAAAAACTATCTAAAAATAAAAATATAACTAAATTAAAAATTTAAAGAAAAAAAACTAGAGCTGTACACATATTTAAAGGAGCTTTTTCATTGATTTTTTGAACGGCTTAGTGAACGGATGTGCATTATGGTGTAGTGGATATCAGCTCAAAACGAGAAATCGAAGTGCTGCGTTTGAATTCACTTACGCACAAATACCATCGGGAAAAGTATTAATTTGTCTATTCTCCTTCTATGGTTTAAATATCAGGACACCTTAGATTCTATTATTTTGGTTGGCAACCAGCCTACCACAGAAAGTAATGTCAATCTACTGCGGAAAAAAATTCTGCCCAATCAGTCATGTCTCGAAAGAGACATGATCGCCCAAGCTTACTGATCAAACCTTTGGAGGTTACTTAAAGCTGAAACATTTCGGGTTGTCAAAATAATTTTTTGCAAGTAAATACTGTATTAACATTTTTTAGGAATAACAATGAGTCTTTCCTTATATAGGTTCTACTATTTGACCCATAGCTGGGGAAACGAGATAGATTCATACCGTTCACAAAAGTATTTAGGCAGTTTTTTGAGTAGGAGAAGGGGAGGTTTAGGCTTTGTTTTCTGTTTAGGACTGGGTTTTTGATTCCTTCGAATGTCTTTTTTACTCCTGGATGCATCTTGCGTTTTAGTGGTGTCATCGCTTTGCCTGGGGTGAATTGATAAAAAAAAAATAATAAAAAGAAAGGAAATGTAACTGGAATTCGAACTTTGCTGCCGGGTTACTTATTCTTGGCCGTTAACAAATGCACCATCCGCGTATCATTTGCCCAGAGAAGAAGAAGAAGAAGAAGAAGAAGAAGAAGAAGACGAAAAAGAAGAAGAAGACGAAAAAGAAGAAGCAGAAGACGAAGAAGAAAACAAAGAAGACGAAGAAGAAGAAGACGAAAAAGAAGAAGCAGAAGACGAAGAAGAAAACAAAGAAGACGAAGAATAAGACGAAGAAGACGAAGAAGAGGAAAAAGAAGAAGACGAAGAAGAAGAAGACGAAAAAGAAGACGAAAAAGAAGAAGAAGAAGAAGAAAACAAAGAAGAAGACGAAGAAGACGAAAAAGAAGAAGACGAAGAAGAAGAAGACGAAAAAGAAGAAGCAGAAGACGAAGAAGAAAACAAAGAAGACGAAGAATGAGACGAAGAAGACGAAGAAGACGAAAAAGAAGAAGACGAAGAAGAAGAAGACGAAAAAGAAGAAGACGAAGAAGACGAAGAAGAAGACGAAAAAGAAGACGAAGAAGACGAAGAAGAAAAAGAAAACGAAGAAGAAGACGAAGAAGAAGAAGAAGGCGAAGAAGAAGAAGAAGACGAAGAAGAAGAAGAATAAGACGAAGAAGAAGAAGACGAAGAAGAAGAAGAAGAAGACGAAGAAGAAGAAGACGAAGAAGAAGAAGAAAAAGAAGACGTAAAAGAAGAAGAAGAAGAAGAAAACGAAGAAGACGAAGAAGAAGAAGACGAAGAAGAAAACGAAGAAGAAGACGAAGAAGAAGACGAAGAAGAAGAAAAAGAAGACGAAAAAGAAGAAGAAGAAGAAGAAGAAGAAGAAGAAGAAGAAGAAGAAGAAATGGTTGGGATTATACTGTCCAAATTCATAATTATAATTGACAGGCACCCTTTGGCTTATAAATTAAGGCGTGATTGATGGTTCTAACGGGTAACAACTGATGGCTTACGTGTCTTTTAGTAGAGCATACACAAGAGAAGCGCTCAGTCTCTGACTCACCGTTTTTTTCAGGCTGTCTTTATTCTGTTTACTTTCTACCCTTTCATGAAAGCTTTTAGACATTCCACTTGCTAATATCAGTCAATTCTTCCTCCCAAACAGCCGTAAGAATTTATTTTTTTACCACTCAGCGCCATATTGTATTTTTCATAAAATTAGAACCTTGTTTTCGAGTGTACCCAACCCCAAACCATTTTTTGGAAATTGTTAAACACTCCTCTCATTTATGACAAACGCTTAATATATATATATATATATATATATATATATATATATATATATATATATGAAATTTTTGCAATTTGCTTGAAGCATTGTGTATATTAGGAATATGGTTAGGTTTTGAAGGCTGTCACAATGCGTTTAGTAAAATATAGAAAGGTAAATAACATGTTGGGTATCACCTATATATATATATATATATATATATATATATATATATATATATATACATAATAAAAGAAAATGGAAAAAAACTGTATGTTTAAGAGTGTCACGTCTTATAAAACATAACAGATTGCTAATTTTTACTTTTTATTTTTGCATTTTTCTCAAACATATTTTGAGTTTAGCGTAAGAAAAATTTATCGGTCAGTAGAACCCAACCCACTCTTTTAATATTGATTATTGCTCATAAGATACAGACAACATTCGCTCCCTCAGCCAAATATTAAAGACTTTACCTTGCTAAGCTTGTGCGGTTTTTGGAAAGCATATACAGGAGCATCTATGCTACAAAGTAGAAAAATGTTGGAAAAAACTTATTTTTTATATTTGAAATATTGTGGATATTAAGGTGATTCAACTTCGTGGTCGCAGCGTGGCGTATCCTAGTAGCTAATGTTTGAATTAGTTGCACTCCATAACGTTCAACTGAACATTTACCATGGTTAGTGGCGACAGAGTAGCGATAGGCTTGCTACATTACATTTTTTTTTAATCATCTAACCCCGAGCAAGGCAGAAATGCCACTGATGAGCTGGGGTCGACATAACTGTAAAAAGATTAATTAGAAAAGAGTGAGGAGTATAAACTAGTTAGAAAGGAGCAAGAGAAAGATGAGAATGCAGGTGCGATGACAGATACATAGGTGGAGAGAAAGGGAAGGATATACGGGGGTGGGGAGAGAGCTAGAGTCCAGTGGTTAATAGATGAGTATTGACATTGCATTTAAATTTCTGGAGGTTGTAGCCGTCAGGAAAGCAAGAATATTGGAGCGAGTTCCACAGGCGGGAAGTGCGAGAGAAGAAGCTTCAGGAGTAGAATTGTCGTCTACATTTGGCTAACCTAACTGTGAATGGGTGGGACCCAGTTGCCAATCTGGTTACACGAGTAAACACCTGTTGCAAAGTGACTTAAGTTCATCCGAGCAGAAGCCATGAAAGTATTTATTTAGGTGGGGGAAAAAAGCAAGCCATACAATGGAGAACATGTTTTCCCTCTTAAAACCGCAAAAATTATTTTTAACTCTATCAAGTCTAAAAAGTGAGGATTGAATTACCCCTGCCAAGATATCAGAATAATACTCCATTTTTCGTCTGATCTGATTCTTGTTCTACTCTTGCCGTTACAAGATTAATCACATCTGATCTGAAATTTACGTCAAAGTTTTTGAAAGAAAACTATGTGTAAATATTCTCAAAAGTGATCTGTAGAAAAAACAATAAGAATAAAAAAGAGACAAGAGGAGAGGAAAGCTGTACTTAGTTTTAACCAACGCGTTTTGTCGTCTGACGAACTTTTTCAAGGCAATTGAAATTATTTTATTTTGCACAATGTAACTATAAACAAGTTCGAATTCCAGTTGAATTATTTGCATTCACTTACGTGAAAATACCCTTGGGAAAGGTATTAATCCGCCTCTTCCTTCCAGTTATGAGTTAAATAAAAGGACAGATTGGATTCTACAGCCTTGGCTGCCAAACAGTCTACCACAGGAAGCAATGGCAACCTACAGCAGGATAATCTTCTGCCCAGTCAGTCATGTCTCTTTCGAGACATGATCGCCTAAAGCGTGTATCACGTATGGCACTTAACTGACTGAACTATAAACAAAACCAAAAATGTTAGTTACTCAATTAAATTAAATGACGTCACTCAGCATCCCTAGAAATTTAAAAACGAAAAACAAGTGTTATTAAGTCCAAGATAGCATGAGAAAGATTTCCCACCATCTTCACCGTCAAAATAATCTTAAAGTCAAGTCTCTGCTGGTGACCATTTATTTGAACCCTGGCAGCTACGGTCCTACTGTGAAAGTCTCCTCTTATTCGTACCTGGTTTGTTCTGTAAACTATATCAACATTAATTTTCGTCACATGAACCAATTCTTTAGGACAGTAATTTTGATTTTCAGAAGGACTCCACTACTCTAGCCTTGTGTCAGACTAGTCTTAACCGAGATTAATTTTCGAAAGAAAAGTATGTGCAAATATTCTTAGAAATGATCTGTAGAAAAAACAATATGAATATCTGACGAACTTTTTTAAGGCAATTGAAATTATCTTATTTTTCACAATGTAACTATAAACAAAACCAAAAATGTTAGTAACTCAATTTTTTTTAAATTACAAGACGCTCTTGAATATTCTCCAAGTTAACTGAAATGTTATATTAAATTAATTCTGATTTTCAGAAGGACTCCACTACTCTAGCCTTGTGTCAGACTAGTATTAACTGAGATTAATAGGTAGCCATTCACTGCTGAATAGTGACTAGGAAAAACTTCTCGCAAACTAATAAAGTAATAAATTTGAATCTCACTGAGTGTTCTGCGATTATGAACTTTTGTCAGACTCATTAAATCGCATTATCTCGCTGTTCAATCATCTAAATGCAATCAAAGTTTTACAAACAAGACCTGAGAAAAACGTAAACTACTATAAACATTTACTGAATTTAATTTAGTCTGCTATAACAGTGAAAGTAATGGCAATCTACTGCGGGAAAATCGTCTGCCCAGTCAGTCATGTCACTTTCGAGACAAGATCGCCAAGCCTGTATCACGTATGGCACTTAAATGATAACCGTGAATGCCGATAGTGAAGAGGGCAGGTAGATTTTGCTGCGCCAATCTTTCAAGTAGACAGGGACTGGAAGCTTTGAAAGTTACTATAAATCTTCTTGCAGTATAAAAATAATATTCAAAATTGCCCAAGTTACCGCTTTTATAATTTGAAATTTGGTATCATATATTTTATGTAGGAGTATGCGAGTAGTGTATGGGATAACCGCGTTGAGAGAGGAATAGCCGATCAGAGTTCGAATTCCAGTTTCACCTCCTGCGATTATTTTCACACAAATAATGTTGGGAAAGGTATGGATCCGTCTATTCTTCACTCTTACTAACTTTGAGTTATTTTTTTTTAATCATCTCACCCCAAGCAAGGCACTCCACTGCCACTATTGTGCATGGGAAGGTAAAGAGAAGGAGTGGTTAGACATAGGAAATGTCAGGAGGAAGGTGACAGATGAGTAAGGATACCGAGGATGAGGGTTGGGCAGATGGGAAGAATGTTTGATAGAATGGGAGCAGATTAATGTGTTAGGAGGTGTCTATTGACCTTACATTTAAACTCCTGGAGATTGTATCCGTCGGGGAAGCAATCGTGTGGAAGAGAATTCCACAGTCGGGAAGTGCGAGGAAAGAAACTGTTGGAGTAGAAGTTACGGTTGCATTTTATCAGTTTCACTGTAAAAGGGTGGGATCTAGTTGCTAATCTAGTATCTCGTGCAAATTCATATTTAGGGGGCACCAGTGATCTAAGTAAATAGCAAAGTAGACTGGTCTCTTCAGCCTTGAATGATAATCATACTTGAAAATGTATTGAATTCTGATCCGGGGAGAAGACAACTGGTAAACACGATATTTCCCATAAAGTCACGGCAATTTGCAGTTTACAAAGAAAAATATTGGGTTGTCCAGACAGTTAATACCTATTTTTAGTCGTTCATGTTCCAACACGTCAGAATATGTAAAATTTGTCAACATACATTTCCGATTAGAGAACATTTCAAACTATCTCTTAAGAGAGAAAGCATAAAATGACCTGATTTGTGTCAATTTTGCATCTGTATGAAAACAGAAGAATATAATGTCTATTTTAGATACTAGATGCTTTTTTATTATCTTAAAGTTAAAAATGTCTCGCAAGCAACAAAAAAATGTGCTGTGTACAGTGAAGGTCCTTTAACTTACAAAACTGTACAGAAGGGATTCGTTAAGTTTAGAGTTGTTGATTGAAGTCTTATTGATGAAGAACGCTCAGGCAGACCCTCCACATAAGATGATGACCAAATTAAGATATTCATTGCGAATAACCCTCATTACATAACCCGGTAATAGAATTGTCAGAAAAAATATGGTACTTCCACAAAAGACCTGAAACATATAAGACTCTTTTATTGCAACCAGATGCAGGATAACTACAAACAGAATTAAGAAATTAATTAAAAATCTCATTTGTAATAATATATCTCCGTTGATCTGAATAAAAATTAATATTAATATATTATAAAAAAAATACAATACAATTTAATTATCCGTAATAAGTCCTCCCCACCAACTAATGTATGGCGTAAAACCAACATTATATATCAATTTAAATGTCCCTTGAGAGAATGTATCTTCGACAAAAAAAAAAAAACAAAACAAATATATATGTTGGATTTACAACAACTACATTAACAACGTCTTACATTACACATATCTGACCATTCGTCCATTTCTAGACATCTACAATAACAGTCTTGTTTACATTCACAATATAAAATAATAATGATCGATAACACAACTATCCTACATCATGAAATCAACAAAAGCAAACTACAGATTCTCGAGTAGTAATGTTCTAAAATGTTTGTAAAAATGACACTTTTATCATGCTTTAACACATGCATGACTATAACATTACAACATATAAAAGAAATTCCATTTTTGGATAATTTTCACGTTCTAATGAGCGCTAAGCAATTTGTCAGCCGTTATATTTGAAGAAAGAAGAACATTTACAGTAATTTTTAGCAACACAATTTTGCGAGTTTTTTTAGTTACCACAAATCACACCTCTAAAGATGATCTCGGAAAATGATTGAAAGTACCTTGAGAAATGAATGATAATAACATCTGTCAACGTTACAGCTCATATCTGACATCTTTCAATTATAATACGCGAAAGATTATCTGTGAGTATGAACAGATTTTATTAACTGTTTGCAATTTATTTAATTTGACATATATATATATAATGTCAGGATAGTTGCTTATAACTTCTGTTAAAAAAGTTATTGTGATTGCTAAAGTGGTAGAATTCCATTGCTAGTTTTTTTTAAACTCTTTTTAAAACTGTTTTTATTTCAGAGTGACAAGTATAGCCCGGAACGGTACAGCGACTGACTATACATGATTGTGTTCAGTGAACATCCCGTTATAAACTGTGATAGTCGGCGTTACAAGTGCAGAGAGGGTGGCGCAGTGTTCGACGACCTTGTACTTTAGTAGATGCCAAAACCATCAGAAATAGAGTTTCTTTCCCTGCACATTGTACAAACACACACCCATACATACATACATACATACATACATGCATACATACATACATATGTATATGTGTGTGTGTGTACATATATATATATATATATATATATATAGAGAGAGAGAGAGAGAGAGAGACAGTGAGAGAGAATGAGATAGACATAGAGAGAGATACAGAGATAATTAATATGGACAATGGGTAGGTATTTGAAGGCTATCACATTGCGTTTAGTAGGAAGGTAAAAGTTGTTGGGTATTACCTATTTATTATTCATTAATATTTCGAGATCAAAATCTTCAAAATGATAGGAGAGCTTGTTTTCACATCCATCCGCTCATAGACCGTGCCTTTCAATGGATGGTCATCCTTCGCTGCTACTGCTGTCGTTCATTGTAGTGAGTGTGTGTGTGTGTGTGTGTGTGTACCTGTAAGTGTGTTTGAGCATGTATGTGTGTGCATTGACTGGTTGCCAGCCAAGGCTATAGAACCTAATTTGTCCTATTATTTAACCTATAACTGGAGGGAAGAGGCGGATTAATACCTTTCCCAAGGGTATTTTGAATGCAAGAAAATTAAACTGAAATTCGAACTCGGCTCCCCGTTTTGTCGTTCCAAATCGATATCACAACGCACATCCTATGACTATAATGATCAACAGTTTCAGCAAGGCTGGTACCTTCAAACCTTCTGTCACGATGACTTGTAACTTCATACTTAGAACAGAACAGTTCCATCTCTCAATTTTCAATCGTAAGTCTTTGGTCAATACGTGGCATGGTTTTCGGGTACTTTCCAACGGTTCCACATGATGGGATCGTCTTCCTAAACCAATGATTAAGAAATCACCTGCCTATGAAGAGATTCGATCCCCAAATTCATATTCAAAATGCTAACGTTCAAAATTTCATGGTCAAAATGTTAACGTTCAAAGCAATTTGCAGCGCAACCCAGGCAAGAATACTTATGGACCCGAACCGACCCTGCCAGTATCCATTCATTCGGGGCACCAGGAAAAGAAGCTTGTCAGAACAGTTTCGATGAAAATATTTGTAGAAAAGACACATATCACGTCGTCGTAAAAGTAACTGAAGGCGGGCTGCCAGGTCAGGATCGATTATATTGCAGATTCTCCTTTGCACTTTGTCAATAACCTCGATATGAATAAGCAGATGCACATATGACAAAAGTATTCAATGCACGACCGAATCATAGATTTATAAATATGCAATATGAATTCTGACGCGAAAAACTTCCTGGCCCGACAAAATGACCCAACGTTCCTAGCAGTAGATTCAATTTAGTCGTTCCATTTCAGATCGTTTGAGAGAGTGAGCCCAAGAAGACGCAGTGCGTAGCTCTCTAAGAGACTAGCGTCATTCATTCTGATGGTAGGTAGGAAAGTTTCTCTATAGTGGTTAAATGAGATCAGTTTGGGAGGTACTAAAATTTACAGGCCATTTCCTACCCCTTTCCATCACATAGTGGAGGTCTTTCCCAAGAGCAGTAGCTAGGCTTACCATGTTAGCCTTGGCAAATTTCTTATTGAGACGGGAGAACCATTTTTTAATCATTTCACCCCATGCAAGGCGGTACCGCCACTGATGTGCAGGGTGATACATAAGAGAGTTAAAGTTTTAGACAGGGGCAGAGTGAAGAAAAAAAATCAACCAGCTACAGGGTGGGGGTGAAAGAGAAAGGGCAAGAGAAGGATGTGAACACAGGAGTGAAGACAGTTATGAAGCGAGAAAGGAAAAACAAGATACACTGCGTGATGTGGAAAGGGCTGGAGTTAATTAGATAAGAGATGAGAATTGACTTTGCATTCGAATTCTTGGAGGTTGTAGCCGTCAGGAAAGCAAGTATATGGAAAGGAGTTCCACAGGCGGGAAGCGCAACGTCCTGAAGGGACACGAAGCAAAGAAGTAACAATAGTAAAAATCTAATAGCACTGTGTTTTTAAAAGTAGCTTAATCTAGTAACCCTTTGTATAATGTATAACATCCCTGTGTATAATGTATGCGACAGACGCCCTCACAAATCTAAGTGCAAATTAGCATCTCTTCAGCAAAATTTATTCATATTTTCTGCAGGAGGAAGCTTTTTAATATTTCCCTATTTCTACTTTTTATATGCCTTGACACTTGGATATTAATGTTTCTCAACAAGTTTTTTATATTTTGTAGCTCTTATCAATAGTCTGTCCCTATGTCAAGCTTTCCACCCTTCGTTCAGCCATTCATTCGCAGAAGTTAGTTAGGTAGGTGGCTCGCTGACTTCCTCTTTCCTTTTAATGGCAAAGCCAAAATTATGAAAATGTAGCTTCAAAATGTCGCAGAAAGCGACCCCAAAAAAAATGACCAGCGTTAATAAGCTTAGAGGTCAAATGACTTGCTTTCTAACATGGCTGCCTTTTTTGTCCCCTTGAAGAAATCTAATTAATTCATAGGAGAGTATGTAATTACTCAGGTGGATTAGTCAACTATACTATAATGGACCTGCCCAACACATTTGCATGAGTGGATTCTATTTACTCATATAAATCTCTCCATTAGATCACTCAATAAGTTTTCCTTTCATTTCGAGTGACTAAACCAATCTACTCGTGTGTCAAATCACTTGCTATTAACCAATATCCAACATGGCGTTGTGAACAGGATCTGATAACTGACAAGAGCTCTTTATCAAAATTGGTATTCCAGCTTACTCTGCCAGAACTTATGCTAAAACTTTGGTGAAAGAAAGCATCACCAAATATAATCATTCCATGATAGACCGGGAAATCCTCAAAGAGTTGGGTGTCATTATCATGAGACATGCCTTGGCTATCTTAAAACTAGCAAAAGAGCAGTCTTTGACATCAGATAGCTACACAAAGTTACCTGCAGTTAAACAACCCCAACTCCATTCAGACATGACGTATCAACAATTCCGATAGTTCAGGATTGACTGGGAAGTATTTGTACGAAGGACAAACATGCCCCTTGCACAGCCCAACATTCAAGAACAGTTGGAAGATATTTGAACAAGCCGATGCACTTCAAGTAAACAACACAAGGAAAAATGATTAAGTTCAACGAAGCAGTATGTGAAAACTGATTCCTAAACAGTTACATTTAGTGATGAATGTAGAGCTACATTTAGTGGACATGATGGCTAATCCAATGAGAGCAGCTATCAACCAAAATAAGACAAAATATTAAGATGCAGTTACGTCTTGGGCTTATATTATTGGCTATAAAATTTCAGAACTCTTCACAGTTGAAGCTAGTGTCAAAATAAATACAGATAATTATTTTAAGCATTGGGACAAGGCAATGTTTCATTTCTTCTTTTTTATGTGTCGTATCCCTTCAGGGCGTAGGCAATCGTGGTCCTTCACACCTTTCTCTCCTATGTAGCTCTTAATATCTTTTGTCTTGTTATTTCTCCCAAAACCCACTCTGCATTGCATTTGCTTAATCCATCAATTATGTCACGCATTGCTTTCCCCTTCCCCTCTATACTTCTATCCGCCCTGTGAGTATTAGATTCTCCAAACCCTTCTTCATTATTACGTATCCCGGAAATCTCAGCTGTCGCTTCCTGATGCGAAATATATATATCTTTTTATCTCGTTTACATCTTCCCAACATATTGTCGTTGCTTACATGCTCAGTCCATGGTATCCTCAGCATCCTTCTGTAGAACCACATTTGTTTCTTCAAACATAATTATCATCCTTGAAGAGATCGCCAAGCATTCACTTCCATTTTAAAGGACAGATATCACATAGCTGTCTAGTACTCTAAATTGTGTAAATAATGAACTCCTCGTCCTAGCATTTCAAAGGGTGTTTTTATGTGGTATTATATGTCATAATATCTCCAACTCTCAAACAATTAGAAACAGGTTACATGAGAGTGGCCTGAGGGCCCGACTCCTGCGGGGTCCCTGTGCTCGCTGCCTAGCACCGTAGAGCTCGATTTGCCATAGATCACTAGAATTGACAACTATGCCACTGGCGCCCTATGCTCTTCACCGATGAGAGCAAGTTCAATCTGAGCACATGCGACAGACGTGAAAGGATATGGAGATGCCGTGGAAAACGTTATGCTGCCTGCAACATCATTCAGCATGACCGGTTTGGTGGTGGGTCAGTGATGGTCTGGGGAGGCATATCCCTGGATGGACGCACAGACCTCTACTGGTTAGATAATGGCACAATAAATGCTATTAGGTATCGGGATGAAATCTTTGGACCAATTGTCAGAACCTACGCTGGTGCAGTGGGACCTGGGTTCCTCCTCATGTGGTTAGAGTATGCAGACAATTCCTGGAGGATGAAGGAATTAATACCATTGACTGGCTCCCACGTTCACCTGACCTTAACCCAATAGAACACATCTGGGAGATTATGTTTAGGTCCATCCGGTACCGCCAGGTTGCCCCTCAGACTGTCCAGGAGCTCAGTGATGCCCTGGTTCAGATCTGGAAGGAGATCCCCCAGGACACCATCCTTCGTCTCATTAAAAGCATGCCCCGACGTTGTCAGGCAGGCGTACAAGCACGTGGGGGGGCACACAAACTACTGAAAATCATTTGAACAATTTTAACAGCATTCAACATACTAAGAATCATGAGTTTCTAAATGACATTTTGGCAAAATGAATCAGTCTGCTGCATCATTTTTTTACTTTTATTTTTGGGGTGGCTTTGATTCCTCCCCCCTATATGGTGATCATTTTCATTTCTATCAAATTATGTGGCACCATTTTGTTACTAATACATCACTTATGCCATAAGATCGCAAGTAGGCATGTACGCCGATGATACAACAGAAAAATCTGGTGTTGGTGACATGGCGAACTTCGCTGCCGAGCTTGAAAAGGACCTCCAATCCGTGGTCGATTGGGGTAAAAAATGGCTCGTAAAATTCAATTCTTCCAAAAAAAAAGCTGCTGTCAATTAACCACCACAGACAACCGCACCTCCCTCCCATTAGCATGGAACAGGCTTGCCTCCCAGAGAGCAAAACACTACGCCTGTTTGGCCTGACACTCTCAGCTGACCTCAAGTGGAATGACTACGTCGAATTCATTGCTAAATCCGATGCTATGAAAGTCGGCTGTCTGTGAAGAGCCCGGAAAATCTTTCCGCCTGAATCTATCCTGTACTTATATAAATCTACCATCCGCCCGTGTATTGAGTACTGCTGCCACATCTGGTCGGGTGTCTCTTGTATTCTCCTCGGGGTTCTTGACAAAATACAGCGGAGAATCTGTAATGTGATCGATACTGACTTGGCTGACCGCCTGAAGTCACTCTCACACCGGCGTGACGTGGCTTCCCTGTGCCTCTTCTATAAATACTTTCATGGCTTCCGCTCTGACGAATTTAAATCACTGGTGCCCCCTAGATGAGAATTTGCACGAGATACTAGATTAGCAACTAGGTCCCACCCTTTTACATTGAAACCGATGAAATGTAACCGCAATTTCTACTCCAACAGCTTCTTTCCTCGCACTTCCTGCCTGTGGAATTCCCTACCACATGTTTGCTTCCCCGACGGCTACAACCTCTTGGAGTTTAAATGTAGGGTCAATAGACACCTCCTAACACACTAACTCACACCCTCTCTCTCCAACTGTCTCCCTGTGTACATCCTAACTCGTCTATCACCCTCCTTCTGACATTTCCTATACCCAATCGCTCTACGGAATCCCCTGCTCTATAGTGGCAGTGGAATGCCTTGCTTGGGGTGACACGATTAAAAAGAAAAATTATCGGGAAAGATATTCAAGATCATTTTTTCCCTGTTTAGATCTGATGTGTTTTCGAAGTGTTCCTCTAATTCTTGTGACCAGTGTATATATATACATATATATATATATATATAATTTATGTATACTTGGAGAATAACCTTTCTTTCACACATCTTTCATTGAATACGGCCGACAAGAAAGATTTGAATCATTTTTTAAGTTTTTCCGCTTTGTTGTAGAAACTGTTCATAATTTTTATCGCTCCAAGCGCTTTCATCTAATCCTACAGCCATTTTCAAGTGTGCTTATATCTCTGCTGTTGTTATTTTTTTCATATGTTTTTTACTGTTACGCAGCGAAAATGAGGACAAAACTTGAAGCAGCGGAAATGTGGTTCTAGTGAAGGATGCTGCGGATATCGTGGACTGAGCATGCAAGCAACGATGAAGTGTTGGAAAGAATGGCAACCAAACGGAAATTAATACCTGATACTGACTGGCCAGATAGAAGGAAAAAGAGACAGAGGAAGGCAGCAGATAACATATATGCAGGGCCTGATCAGGTGGATTTCGGAATGGGGGTTGCCAGGAGTAACAGGAACAAACATACGAAGAGCTACAAGGGATAGGGAGACATGGAGGGCCATGATCGCCTACGTCCTGAAGGGACATGGCGCATAGAAGAAGAAGGAGTAATTTATTATGTTTTGTTTTTGAAAAAGAGCGTTCTTTCCAAGTTCTCGTGTGCCTCACGTGACTGGAAATAACGCGAGGATTTTTATATTTTAGAAATCTTTCAATACACCATGTCCACTGTTAAAGGTTGATCTTAGACGACAATTTTTTTATATATAGTACATCTCTAATAGCGAAATGTTTTTGGTTTTTGGATTTACACTACCGATCAAAAATTTAAGACCACTTCAAAATCTTTAAAAAGAATTTTTTTTTTTACGGACAGATTTTAAACTCCTCCCACTTAAGGTTACCAGTACTACAATCTAAAACGTTATGGAAATAAAAAGCTACATTCCAAACATTTTATTTAGAAATTTACATTTTTATAAAATGAAGCGGTTTACACATGATCAAAATTATAAGACCAGAGACAAAAATTCTACGAAATTGTACAAAAAGTGAATGAAAACATTCAACAACCAAATTTAATAATGAGTTCTACCTCCACTGCTTTTTGTTTCCATAACCTTTTAGATTGTAGTATTGGTAACCTTAAGTGGGAGGAGTTTAAAATCTATCCATAAAAAAAATTTCTTTTTAAAGATTTTTAAGTGGTCTTCAATTTTTGATCTGGAGTGTATAAAATTCCGATGTAAGTAGTTTATGATTTTGAATGATAATTCTTGCCATAAACCCTGCAAGTAAACTACCTTATTTTCTGGCAGGGTAGCATTTTTACTAGTATATGTCTCATGACTTCTCTTTTTGTCGTCTTGAATTTTTCACAGACAATTTTCTCCGTTAGCGAAACAGTCTCTCAATTTGTCTTAGACAATGTAATCTCAAAGAGGTGTTCACAATGTTTGAATCTTTGGATGTCGATGGTTTGCCACTGTCATATTAGAGAGGATCTGAAATTCTGATCTTATGTGGATTTGAAAATAATTTACACTAAAAATCAGCAACAAAACGTGCTCTTGAATTGAACAACCTGAATTTTCCAATCTATGAAAGCAGAATCTCAAATGGCCGACCTTAAATTTAGAGAATATAGAAATCTGTTTTTAGTCAGTATTTCCCTTCCAGAATCTGGTTGCAGTAAAATGTGACGTGTATTTTTTGTAAGAATAAAATATAGGCGCCCCTGCCGTTCATCTCAGTGTTCTCGACAGGCTCCAAAGGAGAATCAGTAATGTGATAGGTACTAACTTGACTTTCGACTACAGTCCCCACCGACGAAATGTGGCCTCCCTTTGTCTGTTCTATAAATACTTTCATGGCTTCTGCTTGAATGAACTTAAGTCACTGGTGCCTCCTCAACAGGTGTTTACTCGTGCAACCAGATTGGCAACTGGATCCCACCCATTCACAGTTAGGTTAGCCAAATGTAGACGACAATTCTACTCCTGCAGCTTCTTCTCTCGCACTTCCCGCCTGTGGAACTCGCTCCAATATTCTTGCTTTCCTGACGGCTACAACCTCCAGGAATTTAAATGCAATGCCAATACTCATCTATTAACCACTTAACTCTAGTTCTTTCCCCACCCCGTATATCCTTTCCTTTCTCTCCACCTTTGAAACTGTGATCACACCTGCATTCTCATCATTCTATTACTCCTTTCTAACTGGTTCGTCTTCCTCTTCACTCTCTTCTAATTAATCTTTTTGCACTTATGTAGCCCCCTGCACATCAGTGGCATTACCGCCTTGTTTGGGGTGATACGTTTAAGAAAAAGAAAAGAAAAGAAATCTGTATTTCGCTATTGATGTTAGGAGCCGTTGTTCAATTCCTGACAAAATTCTGAATTTTGAATGTTGATTTTATCAACTAGGAGGTTCCCTTAAGAGAACAATATGGTTTTCACTGACAACATGGTTTCCATTTAACAATATGGTTTCCACTTACATTTCTTCCGGCTTTGGTTTGAAAGCTTGTCTTGCGAAATCATCTACGACCGACTAATACGTTCGATGCTCTATAGGTGCTCCACACTTTCGGCCCTGTGCCACATTTAAGCTATGGTTAGAAAATCATTTTATGGCACTTCGATGTAGTATAATGGCTTGAGTTTGAGTTTTGTCTAATGGCATATCAACCTCTGTGGGTTATTTAATGCCAAAAAGTTGGGGTTTTAAGGTATTTTTTAAATGTTCAGTTATAGTGAGAAGATTGATTTGGTCAGATTTTGATGAATTTTTTAAAAAGATTTTCCCTCTATGATTGAAATTATTACGGAGTCGCCAACTGGGTGCCCCGTGACTGGATGAAAAACATGGGCTACTATTTTAGATTTTCAACAAACTCCCCAAGTGAGCGGGTTTTAAAAACTCCCTTCCTCTTTTGCTTGTTGGGACCTTACAGACAAAACGTCCCCGTCTGCACTCCTTCATCTCGACCCAGGATACGTGAGGGGATTGGACAGCAACTGAAGCACAGAAGTCATGGCTCTACTTCTTCAACCCTGCCATAACGGCACAGGAAATATAAACTGCTAAAAGGACGCATCCTTCAGATAAGTTCTGCAAACCCGACTGTTTGCAAGAGACTATCTTTTCTTCTGTTTCTCTCTTTTCCTGTAAATACAAGTTTTTATAACATTTTGATCTGTGTTGTGTTTCTTTCTCCTCGCCGGCGTCACAATATTGTTACCAATTAAAATTGGGAAATTCCCAAAACTGTTTCATAAAACTGAAGATCTCTTCTAGTTTTGTATTCAAAATGTAATGCTAATAATAATTTTTTTACCTTCAAAAATGTATATTTTTTCATAAAAGTCTATATTTATACTTTCATAGTGTTTTGACCCAAATTTCTGGGTTACTTAGCTGGGACCCTAACAGGTGCTACCACCCCGGGTCAGCAATTAAGAAGTGGTTTCATGCTCCTCACGACCTCCCAATCAGAGGTTTTGCTGTTGAATGCAGTTTAGCGTCATACCCAGAACCGGTATAATGGTTATCAAGTTTGTCTCCCTAGAGCTATAATGGCTGAGTAATGAGTTCGATTCTCACTGGGTGCCCTATACTTTCGGCATTCTGTCTCATGTAAGTGGCACTTAGAAAAATAACCACTTCATTCCGATTTGCCTTGTGCTAGATTATGCTAATTTTAATCAATTTCAATGAGACAAAACCGACTGACACAGTGAAAAACCTGCTCGACATATGGACACAAAAAATGTAACCTAGTTTTCATTTTTTCCTCCTTTTGTTGATCTTGTAAATAAATGGTTTACATACGAAAGCAATGTCATAATTTTTTTGATGACTAACTAACATGAGTTCAAACCAGTAGAAATCAAAATAAGCTTTGCTGTGTTTTGTGTGACTGATGAATAAGAGTTTGCAGTGAAGACGCCTTTCATTGGAAGGGCAACATATGTGACCCAAAATGGACAGCGTTGTTTTGGGAGGAAGATTAAAGACTTATTTTCCTAAAATATTACCCTCTCTTATCCCATAATTTATTTCGGCCGGTTGATTCTTTAATAATTATTCTTCTCCACAATTTCTGTCATTAACAATTTCTATCTTCTATTTTTTTTTTTAATCGTGTCACCCCAAACAAGACATTCCACTGCCACTATAGCACAGGGGGTTACATAGAGGGATTGGCTATAGGAAATGTCAGAAGGATAGACGACTTAGGATGTACATAGGGAGATAGTTGGAGAGAGTGGGTGCAAGTTAGTGTGTTAGGAGGTGTCTATTGATCTTACATTTAAACTCCAAGAGGTTGTAGCCGTCGGGGAAGCAAACATGCGGTAGGGAATTCCACAGGCGGGAAGTGCGAGGAAAGAAGCTGTTGGAGTAGAAATTGCGGTTACATTTCATCGGTTTCAATGTAAAAGGATGGGACCTAGTTGCCAATCTCGTGCAAATTCACATCTAGAGGGCACCAGTGATTTAAGTTCGTCAGAGCAGAAGCCATGAAAGTATTTATAGAAGAGGCACAGGGAAGCCACGTCACGCCGGTGAGAGAGTGACTGCAGGCGGTCAGCCAAGTCGGTGTCAATCACATTACAGATTCTTCGCTGTATTTTGTGAAGAACCTCGAGGAGAATAGAAGGGGCACCCGACCAGATGTGGCAGCAGTACTCAATACACGGGCGTTTTCTCAAACCCTATTCCGTCATTCATTCACCCTGGCTCGCTAGGTATGGATTTCTTTGTTTTCCTCTGTACCTCTTGCCTTTAGTCTGTCCTCTAAGTACCAAATTTTCCAAGCCCTCTTTCCTCATTACGTGCCCTGGAAATTTCAGAGGATTATTAGCTGTTTCCTCAAACATTATCCACCTGTTCTGTGTTACTCTTAACTGAGTAGTAACGATTATTTAGAGTATAAATTCAGTTTTAACAAAAATAGTAAAAATCCCGTTTTAAAATATTTAAAGAATTTCAAAGATAAGATTCTGCTGATTTAATCTTTTCATTAAGAAATTACTAATATTCATTTATCCAGTATTGTGAAGTAACTAAACTAAATGTGTTAACCGTGCATTAACTTCAAAATTATGACGGAAAAATATTTGAAAGGATTATTAGCTGTTTCCTCACAGGTTATCCCTCCTGAGTGTGAAAAAATATCTATATATATATTTGTGTATTTAGGCAGCTTTTTTGTTTTAAACATGTCAGATTAAATAAATTGTAAACGTTGTGTCTGCTTATTTTTAATAAAATCCGTTCATACTCACGGATAATCTTTCGTGTATTATAATTGAAATATGTCAGAAATGAGCTGTAACGTTGATAGATGTTATTATCATTAATTTCTCAAAGTACCCAACTACTTTCAATCTCTTTCCGAGATCATTTTCAGGGGTGTGAGTTGTGGTCACAAAAAATAACCGCAAAACTGTGTTGTTAAAAATTACTGTAAATTTCATTCTGATTCAAATATGACGGTTGACAAATTGCTTAGCGTTCTTTGGAACGTGAAAATTATCCAAAATGGAATTTTTTATATGTTGTCATGTCATGGCCATGCATATGTTAAAACATGAAAAAACTGTTCTTTTTATTAACATTTTAAAGCATTAATACAGTGTTCATTGCTGATTCTATTAATTGACGGCTTACGTTTTTTAATGAATATCTCGGGAATCTGTAGTTTGCTTTTGTTGTTTTCTTGGTGTAGGATAGTTGTGTTATCGATCATTATTTTTTTTATATTGTGAGTGCTTATTTAATATATATATATATATATATATATATATATATATATATATATATATCCGCAGACAGATCTGTTTCGCTGTATCACAGCTAATCAGTACGGTTAGACAGCAGATTGCCATTTACCCAGGATTGAAACCTGACCGAATTGGCGACAGTCGGCGATTTACCTCTGAGCAACAGGCGCTCGGTAGAAGGAGGCAGACGTTTTAGCGTGTATATTATCATTATACATGCCCAATAGCTGAGAGTGTTCTAATTCATTGCTGAATGAACTATGCTTAGATGCCAGAGTAGCTACTGTTTTTCAAAGTCTACCATTCTTCCAGAGTGCTCAATCAAGGTTTGAGAGCGTAAAAAGTCATCCGCAGACAGATCTCTTTCGCTGTATCACAGCTCATCAGTACAGTTAGACAGCCGATTGCCATTTACCCAGGATTGAAACCCGACCGAATTGGCGTCAGTCGGCGATTCCACCTCTGAGCTACGGGCGCTCGGTAGAAGGAAGCAGATATTAAAAAATACGACGGTTTTTATAATAATATAGAGGATAAGTGTCCGTTATGCTTCAATTTTCTTTAAAACCTCATCGTTGCTCACATGTTTGCTTCATTTTATTCTCAGTTTCCGTTTGTAGAACCACATTTTTGCTGCTTCAAGTCTCTTCTTAATCTGTGTGGAGATTGTTTGGCATTCACTACCATATGGACAGACTCATTTTCCGTAACAGCCCAGTAATTTTATCTTTGTTTTTGATAAAATTATTATGTTTCTTAATACTTTGATTAGCATTTGTAAGGCATCTTACACCATCCCAATGCACCATAAGCGAGTGAAATAGTTTGCAGCGAAAACCTAGTTTCCAACTCTATATTCAGACGCAAATTTTATTGTAACCCTATTTTCAGATGGCTAGTATTAATCTTAAATGATTTCCAAGATGAAAAGAGGTTTCTCTAAAATTGGAGAATGCAATTAATTTTGTCGGGTAAAGTCGCAAGTGGAAAATACAGGTGCAGATTACAATTAGTGCAATATTGATTTTAAGCGAATTTATCAAAGCTATTCTAGTCAAAATATTTGTCAATGGGTTTTGACGATATGTGACCCTAGGTTACAATACGGCCTTGAGAATTTCCTCTGTACTGATTAATAGGTCAGCTGGTACGAACAGGCAGACAATAACAGGGAGTGGGATTTTTTTTTCTCACACTTCACCTGGAAGTTGAAATGTTAAATGTAACTGTTTTCATTTCGAGCTGGTAAGAGTTATACAGTGAGGGAAATGGAAACCCTATACACCATCTTCCCTCCCTAGTCTAAGCGCCTGTTTAACAAAAGCAGAATGCAAGACAAAATTAGTCAGTTCAGCTCCCGTGTTTTGGGGATGAGAGTTTTGAAATAGGTTTGACCGGCGGATTGAATAATACGATTGGAAGATAGATACTGCAAGAGACGCTCAGTCCAAATTCAGTCAACTGGAAGTGTAATAAACCATCGTTCCGTAGAAATAATATAACACGAATATTATCGTGCTGCTGTAATACCGGCCAACAGATATTTCTTTTTCGTCACTTATTTGACTTGCTTGTAATCTTCTAACTACTCGTTTTTTCTAACTAGTTTTTTTTTCCATTTTTACACACTCATTTTTTCCTTATCTTAGCCAACTGATATTTCTGTTTCATCACTTACTTTGACTTGCTTGTAATTTTCTAATCACTCGTTTTTTTTTCTATTTTTTCATTTTTACACACTCACTTTCTTTTCTTTTTTCTTTCTAACAGAAGATATGAAATAAAAAACCCCTCTCTACCGCTCTTGAACTATTTCTTCATGCAAGTTAAAAAATAATGTTCTACCCGTTACAAAACTTCCAAAGATTCATTCACTGTGTTCTTTTTTTTTTTTTACTTTTTTATAATTTCTTACTAAGCAAAGCTTTATATATGTGCAGGATGGTTTCATTCATCCAGTATTGTGAATGAACTAAACTAAATGTGTTAATCATGCATTAACTTCAAAATTAAAGCGCGAAGAGTTACTAGAAGTGATAGAGAATTAGAAGACTTCACTGAGGAGAAGAGCGAAAAAAAGACTAAAATAAAAGAACAGGTTTCATGAAGACAGAAGACGATAGCGTTGAATTTAAATTTTTGAAGATAGTAGGTGTCAGGAAATAAGATATTGAAATGAAATGAAATTCTTCAAGCGTAGAAATATGGTAAAAAACCTATTAGAAGAGAATATCTAGCTAGTTCAACAGTGAGACATCACTCAATGAGTCCCGGGCCTCACTAATAAAGCAACAACTTTTAGCCAACATTCGACTTTATTCATCTGGAGAATAGGGTATTTGTGCGAAAGTGAATACAAGGAATTCAACTGGAATTCGAACTCAGCATCCCGATTTGTCGTTTTGAGTCGATATCCACTGCACCACAAATTGTCAAGAACCCTAGGTATGTAATAGGTGCACCATACCAATTATGACAGCAATACTCAATACATGTCTGGAACTGTGAACCAACACAAATGGATCTTTTTGTTTAACTATATTACGTTTATTTAGACAGAAATATGGTTATACAGAAGGATGCTGAGAATACCATTGACAGATGATGGGAGTACGACGAAAACTTAGAGAAAAATAGAAAATGACATACATAACATCAGAAATAGACATTTGAAATATTTAGGGGTCATAATTGCAAAAGAATTTGGATAATTTGACACTCATAGGATATATTGAAAGCAAAAAGGACCGCGCTACAAAGGATAAGAATTCTTTAATATTCATTTCACCCAAGCAAGGTAGAACCGCCACTGATGCGCCTGGGGTTTAAGAGAAAAAACAAGGTACAGAGGATGTCGAAGAAAGGATAAGAGATAGGTAGGAATCAAGTAGATAAAAGATGGCAGTTGACGTTGAATTTAAAGTTTTGGAGATTGTTCGATCATGGAAGCAAGCAAGGGAATTTCAGAAACGGGAAGTACAAGAAAAGAAACTTTTCAAGTAGAAGAGGAGGTTACACGTAACTCTTTTGACGGTAAAATGGTGGGGCCTTGATTACAATCTATTTTCACGAATAAATGCATATGGTCGAGGAACTGGGGAAAAAGTTCTTCAGAGCAGTTACCATGAAAATACTTGTAGAAAAGACAAAGGGAAGCCACATCGGGTCGGTGAGAAAGTGACTGAAGGCAGGCTGCCAAGTCAGGATCGATTATATTGCAGATCCTCCTTTGGATTTTGTCGAGAGCCTCAAGATGAATAAAAGCTTGTCGGAGAAGTTGCCATGAAAATACTTGTAGAAAAGTCAGAGGGAAGCTACATCACGTCGGTGAGAAAGTGACTGAAGGCAGGCTGCCAAGTCAGGATCAATTATAATGCAGATCCTTCTTTTGATTTTGACGAGGCCCTCAAGATGAATATCAAAATCAAGCAACCAGATATGGCAGCAGTATTAAACGCACAGACAAATGGTAGATATGTAAACGTGCAAAATATATTCTGACGAGAAAAACGTCGTTGTCCGATACAGTGACACAACCTTTCTAGTACTAGATGAAGTTATGGATTCGGTGTAGTCATTCCATTTGGGATCCTTTTAGAGGGTAAGGCCAAAGAGAAGAAGTGCGTTGCTCACTATTTTCTCTATGTTAGGTAAAAGGGAGCTGATTTATTTTGAAGGCATTAAAGTTTATGAGTCATTCCCTACCTCATTCAGTCACAGATTGTACCTTATTTTGACGGGCAGCAGCCAGGTTTACTTTTCAACCTGGGTGGACAGAAAAATCCCAGAAACAAAAAACAAAAACAAAAAAAGAGTGCTGGATTGCGACGTGATTTCTGTCCTTCTGTATGGAAGTGAATGCTGGATGATCTCATCAAAAATGAATGAGAGGCTTGAGTCAGCAGAAATGTGCTTTTACAAAAGGATGCTGAGGATACCATGGACAGAGCATGTGTCCAATGATGAGGTGTTGGAAAGGATGCAAATGAGAAGAAAACTGATAATAAATATCAGGAAGAGACAAATAAGGTTCCTGAAGAAGGGAAGCCTGGAGAACTTGATACTCACAGGTCGGATAAATGGAAGAAGAGACAGGGAAAAGCAGCGCGAGACGTACTTGTTAGGTCTGAGCAAATGGTTGGCGGAGCGGGGATTGGAAGAAATACCAAAAGAAAAATTATTGAGAGCGGCAAAAGACAGAGCCAAGTGGATGTCCATGATCGCCTATGTCTTGAAGGGAAACTGCACATGAATAAGAAGATTTCCTATTGAAAAGGGAATAAATAGTGGTGTCATCTTCATAGATGCCTACTTGAGAACTGATTACATCAGGAAGATCATAGATATTTTGATAGAAACGATTGAATTAAATTAAATAATCATCCATAAATACCGGATCTGTAGAGTATCCACAGAAGGCCAGCATGCCAAACTGTCAAATGCTTTCGAGATATCAAGAGCAACAGCTTGAGTTTCGCCGTCCTTATAAAGATCTTGTTATATATATTCAGTGATAGTCGTTAGCATATCAGCGGTAGGCCTGGCGAAGTGGAAGCCATACTGTTTGTCAGAGAAAAGACTGTGAGACGTGAGATGCCCAACTATTTCAGCATTGATAATAGCCTCAAATACCTTGCCAAAAAGTGGTAAGAGTAAAAAAAAAGGTAAGAGCAATAACTAGAGGGGTCAAATAGAACCCCAGAGTTCTTAAAGACAGGAACTACAGAAGAGGATTCCAAAAAGCAGGAAAGAGAAAATCAGTAAGGCAATCGTTATAGAGTTTCGAGAGATCTGCAGCCAGCACAGGGGTACATAATTTAAGATGATGACTGAAAGAAGTAAAGAAAAAGACAAAGTGAACATAAGACAGACCATCACAGATAAGAACCAATGAACAGAATAGAGAGACGAACAAAAATTAGAAAAAAATAAATATAAGAGTGACAAACAAACAAAAAAAAAATGAAAAAGACAAAACAAACAGAAGAGAGACAGATAAAAATAAATAAAAAAACAAAAGGAACAGAAAAGAAACGGACAAAAGCAAGAAAAAGACAAACTGTGCAGAAGAAAGATGAAAAAAAGAACAAAGACAAAAAATCAGAAGGGAGAGACGAACAAATAATAGAAAAAGACAAAATGTAAAGTCGACAGGCGGATAGGAAAAGAAAGGTCAAAATGAGCAGAATGGTGAGACAGACAGAAAAAAGTAAAGAAAAAAAAATGAACAGAAAACAGACCAATGAAAAAAATAAGACAATATGAACAGAAGGGAGAGGAGGTCAAAATATTAGAAAATAACAGAAAATAAGTAAATAAATAAATAAATAAAATAAATAAACAAATAAACAAATAAGTGACAGACAAAAAAAAGCAAATTATGCAGAAGAGAGAAACAGACAGATAAAAAAGTAAAGAAAAAAAATGAACAAAAAACAGAACAATGAAAAAAAAATAAGACAATATGAACAGAATGGAGAGGAGGTCAAAATATTAGAAAATAACAGAAAATAAATAAACAAATGAAATAAATAAATAAGTGACAGACAAAAAAAAAGCAAATTATGCAAAAGAGAGAGATAGACAGATAAGAAAGTAAGAAAAAGACAAAATGAAGAAAAAACAAATCATCACCAAAAAGATAAATGACAAAATGAGTAGGAAGGAGGGACGGACAAAAGTTAGAAAAAAAGGAACAGAAGAAAGAGACAGACAATGATGAGAAAAAGAAAAAACAGCAGAAGGGAGAGATGGACAAAAAAAGGAAAAACAAGATGAACAGAAGAGAAACGGACAAAAATAAGTAAAAAGCAAAATGTAGAGAAGGAAGGGAGACAGAAAAAGATAAAAAAAAGACAAAATGAACCGAAGACAGAAAACCTAAAATAAGAACAAGACAAAAGGAACAATATAGAGAAACGGATAAAAATGAGAAAAAGAGAAAATAAATAGAAAAGAGAAAATCCAAAAAAGAAAAGACAATATGAGCAGAAGAAGAAGAAGACAAAAATTAGAAAAATACAAATTTAGCAAAAGGGAGATGGAAACAAAAATAAAAAGATAAAGTAAAAAAAAAATAAGAGAGACTTAAGACAAAAATACGGACAAAAATAAAACAAAATGAACTGGAGAGAGAGGCAGACATAAAGAAATAAAAAACAGACAAAATTAACAGAAGGGAGAGACGAAAATAAGAAAAAAATCAAAATAAGCAAAAAGGTGACGAACAAAAGAAAAAAAAGACAATGAGCAGAACGAAAAGACAGAAAAAAAATCAAAAAAGACAAAATGAACAGAAGATAGACGGAAAATGAGCAGAAGGGAGAGACACAGAAAAATTAAGAAAAAGACAAAATGAAGACAAGAGAGACCGAAAAAAATGTGAAAAAGAGGGACGGAAAAATAAAAGAAAGAGCGGAATAGAGACGGAAAAAGAGAAAATGAACAGAAACCAAAAAAAAAAACAAAAAAAAAAAATGAACAAAAAAGAGACGGACAAATATAAGAAAAAAATCAAAATCAACAGAAGAAAAACGTAGAAAAACAAGAAAAAGACAAAATAAACAGAAGAAAAGCGAACAAACAAATAAGAAAATAGAAAAAATGATACGAAGAGAGACAAGCCAAAAAGTAAAAATGCTAAATGAAGAATTGGCAGACCATGAATAAGAAAAAAGAAAGATCAGAAAAGAGACGGACGAAAATAAAATAAAACCACAATGAATAGAGGACAGACAGACAAAAATAAGAAAAAGACAAAATGAGTAGAAGGAAAATACAGAGGAAAAAGTAAGAAGACAAAAAGAACCGAAGACAAACCACCAAAAATAAAGAGAAGACAAAATCTTCAGAAGAATGAAACAAACAAAAATAATAAAAAATTTAATATGAACGGAAGAAAGACAAACAAATATGAAAAATGACAAAATGAGAGGAAGAAAAAAGTGTACAAAAATAAGAAAAAGGAATCAAAAACAGAAGAGAAACGTACAAAAATAAGAAAAAATGAGCAGAAGAAAGACGGAAAAAATAAAAAGACAAAGTGAAAAGAAAGATGTAAAATGAAAGTATGAAAAGGACCAATGAGCAGAAGTGATACGTATAAAAATAAGAAAAAGAATTAGTTTGTTCTATCTACTCCAATTGAAAAAAAAATGAGAAGATTGGAAAAGAGAAAACCGGAAACCACATCCTAAACAGGGAACAAGGGATGAGCCTCTTCACCTGTTTAATAGACGAGGGTGGAGTGTGTACCGGGCGATAGTTTAGTCTATCTACTCCAATTGAAAAAAAAAAATGAGAAGACTGGAAAAGAGAAAACCGGAAACCACATCCTAAACAGGGAACAATGGATAAGCCTCTTCACCTGTTCAATAGACGTGGGTGGAGTGTGAACTGGACGATAGTTTGGTCTATCAACTCCAATTGCAAAAAAAAAAGATTTAAGATTTAAGGTTGGTGACTTGCTAAGTTTAAACTTAGCAAGTCACCAACCTTAAATCTATTTGAGAGAGAGAGAGAGAGAGAGAGAGAGAGGGGGAGGGAGGGGGGCGTAAGAAATATACAAAATGAACATAAAAGAAACCATCAGTAATAAGAACAGGACATAATGAGCAGCATAGAGCGACAGACAAAAATTAAAATGGAAAATGAACAGAAGAGAGACGGATATATGAGCAGAAGGGAGAGACAGAAAGAAAAACAAAAAAAAAAAAGACAAAACGGACAGAAGTGAGACAAAAATAAAAATAAAAAAGACAAAACGAGCAGAAGAGTGATAGGCAATAATTGTAAAAAAACAAAACAAAAAAGAACAAACAAAATAAACAAGCGACCAACGGACAAAAATAGGAAAAGGACAAAATGAGAGACAGAAAAGAGAGACAGACAAACATAAAAAATACAACATAAGCAGAAGAGAAAAGGACAAAAATAAGGAAAAGACAAAATGTGCAGGAGGAGAAGAGACGGACAGAAAAATGTAAGAAAATGACAAAATAAACAGATAAGAGACAGAGAAAAAGACAAAAAGAACAAAAGAGAGACGCATGAAAATAAGAAAAAGACAAAATAGAATGAAGGAAAACAAGCGAAAAAAGAAGATAAAATGAAGAGAAAAGAAACGAAACGAACAAAAATACGAAAAAGTGAAAAAGGGACAGAAGAGAGACAAACAAAAAATAAGAAAGAGACAAAATAAATATCACAGAGACGGAATAAAAGAAAAACTCAAAATGATCAGAAGAGAGACGAATAAAAAAGTTAACATTCAAAATGAACAAGAGAGAGAGAGAGAGAGAGAGAGAGAGAGTGAGAGAAATAAGAAAGACAAGATGAGCAGTAGTGAGACGGATAAAAGTCAGAAAAAGACAAAATGAAGAAAAGAGTGAAGAGCAAAAATGACAGAAAAATTAACAGAAGAGAGACAAACAAAACTCAGAATGAAAGGACAAAATAAAGAAAAGGCAAAATAAAATGAACAGAAATGGCTAAAAATAGGAAAAACAAAATGATCCGAAGATCATCAGTTAAGTGCCATACGTGATACACGCTTGGGCGATCATGTCTCGAAAGAGACATGACTGACTGGGCAGAAGATTATTCCGCAGTAGGTTGCCATTGCTTTCTGCGGTAGACTGGTTGCCGACCAAGGCTATAGAACCCAATCCGTCCTATTATTTAACCCATAACTGGAGGGAAGAGACGGATTAATACCTTTCCCAAGGGTATTTGCGCGTAAGCGGATGCATGGAATTCAACTAGAATTCGAACTCGACTCCCCGATTTCTCGTTCCGAGCCGATATCCACTGTACCACAACGCATATCCTTCCGAAGATACAAGGACAAAAAACGTAAAACGACAAAATGAGCAAGAGACAGACGGAGAAAAATAAGAACAAGACAAATGAGAAGAAGAGAGAAGGAAAAAATAATAAAAATAAAAATGAACGGATGAGAGATGGAGAAAAAAAAAAACGAAAGCAAAACAATATGAGCAGAAGAGAGACATACAAAAATAAGAAAAAAATTTATTTTTGTCCGTCTTTCTACTTTTCATATTTTCGTCCGTCTCTCTATAGTTCATTAAAGGACGAAAAGAAGAAAAGAAAACAATAAGCAAAAGGAAGAAACAGATAACAAAAACAAAAGAAGGTAGAGACGCACAAAAATATGAAAAGTAGAAAGACAGACAAAAATAAAGAAATGATAAAATGAGCAGAAAAGTTACAGATCAAAAAAAATAAATAAATAAAAATAACATGGCCAAAGGAACGGGCGAAAGACGGTCAAAATTTTTAAAAAATACTCATGAACAGAAGAAATACAAAGAAATGAACTGAAGTGAGGGAGGGAGGGAAAAATGAGAAAAGGACCAAATGAGCAGAAAATTGACGGGAAAAAAAAAAGACAAAAAGAACATCAGAGAGAGAAAGAGAGAGAGAGAGAGAAATAAGGAAAAGACCAATGAACAGAAAAGAAAAGAAAAAATTGAATTTTAAAAAGTAAATTTTAAAAACTAAAAAGACAAAATAAACAAAAAATAGACGGGCAAAAAAAAAAGAAAAGAAAAAGGCAAAATTAACAGAAGGAAAACTGAAAAAAAAAAAATTAAAAATAAAATAAAATGAACAAAAATAAGAAAATGACAAACTATGAAAAAGACACAATAAACTAAAGAGGGACAGCAAAATATGAAAAGGACGAAATGAAAAAACGAAAATGAAAAAACATAAAATGACCAGACGAGAGAGCGACAAAAATTAAAAAAAAAAAAGAACAATAAACAGACGGAGAAAATAAGAAAAATACAACATGAGTAAAAGAGACCCGGACAAAAAAAATAAGAAAAAGATAAACTGAAAAGAAAAGAGACGGACAAAAAGAAGGAAATACAAAATGAACTGAGGAGAGACAGACAAAAATAAGAATTAGATAAAATAAAACCAACAGAGACAGAAAAAATAAGAAAGTCAAAATGATCAGAAGAGAGACGAACCAGAAGATTATCCCGTAGTAGATTCCCATTGCTTTCTGCGGTAGACTGGTTGCCAGCCAAGGCTATAGAACCCAATCTATCCTATTATTTAACTCATAACTGGAGGGAAGAAACGGATTAATACCTTTCCCCATTCGAACTCGGCTCCCCGATTTGTCGTTCCGAGTCGCTATCCACTGCACCTCAACGCACATAAGAAGAGAGACGGTCTAAAATAAGAAAAAGACAAAAGAGCAGAAATACAAGAATATGAAAAAGAAAAAAAAAATGAACAGTAAAGAAAATGGCCAATGCAAAATGAACTGAAAAGAAAAAACAACGAATCAGAATAAAGAGACAAAGGTAATAATAGAAAGAAACAAAAAATAACAGACTTAAAAATGGACAAGAGAGCAACAGAGAAAAATGACAAGAGAGCAAAAAAACAGAAGTGAGTGACAAAATGAAATATTAAGTTGTCCCAAAAGTTCGTAAACACTTCCAGAAAATTGAATTTTTACTCGCCAAGTAATCTAAGGTTACCAGAAAACACTTGTAAAAAATTGAATTTTTACTCGCAAAAACAACAAAAATTATTGCTCAAAATAAAGACCATCAATTCCCCAAGACTTTCTGCCATCGATCTGCAAGCTTTCGGATCTGGTCAAATTACCATTCAGCCGGCTTCGAATCAAAGAATTCTTGACACGCTTCCTCGACTTCATCAAAGGAGTCAAATCGGCGGCCCTTCAGAAAGTGTTACATTGAGCGAAAAGACAGTAATCTGGTGGAGCACAGTCAGGACTGTAGGCTGGATGTGGCAGAACCTCAACGCCGTCCAGCTCTTCAAACTTGTCTTTGGTCTTCCTGGCGGTGCGTGGCTTGGCATTGTCCTGTTGCATCAAAGCGCGCTTTCGGTTGATTAGAGCCGGGTATTTTTGCTTCAAATTTTCGTAGACCTGCTCAAGTTGCTGACAGTAAAGTTCGGCACTGATGGCACGACCATTCGGACCCAACTGAAAATGCACGATTCCTTCAAAGTTCCACCAAACGCACAACATGGCTTTCTTGCCAAATCGATCTTGTTTTGGAATCGACGGTGTCTCTTGCCCTTTCTGAAGCCATCGCTTGTCTCGATTGTGCTGGACCAGACAGACCAGTTTCGCAAGTGTCTACGAACTTTTGAGACAACCTAATAGGGCAAAATGAACAGGAGAGGCAGAATAAATAACAAAAAAATGTATTGACGAGAGGGACAAAGAAATTTACCAAAATAAACAGAAGATAAAATCAGAGAAAAATAACAAAGAAAATCATCAGAAGTGAGAGACAGAGAAACATAACAAAATGACAGAATTAACAGAAGAGAGAGAGAGAGAAAGAGTAAGAGAGATGTTGGTTGGTTGTTTTTATGGCATATCAACACCTCGGCGGGTCATTTATTGCCAACTAAACTTTTTATTTATTTATTGCTGGTAATATCTTTTTTCTTTCAACAATTTATTGTTTTTTTTCATATAAGTTTTGTGTCTAGTAATACTTTTTTCTTTTCGAGAATCAAGATTCATTGGGATTTGTTTTTAAGGGCAGGGTCCCCAAGTCCTACCCTGTTATTTAACCCATAACTGGAGGGAAGGGACGGATTAATACCTTTCCCAAGGGTACCAGTGCTTAAGTGAATGCAGGGTATTCAACTGGAATTCGAACTCGGCTCACCGATTTCTCTTTCCGAGCCGATATCCACTGCACCACAACGCACATCCGTCACTAAACTCTTACAGCATCTGGTATTCCCAAGCGGTCACCCATCTAAGTACTGACCAGGCTCAACGTTGCTTAACTTCGGTGATTCAACGAGAACCGGTGTATTCTACGTGATATGGCCGTAAGCCGGAAAGAGAGAGAAATAAAGAAAAATAACAAGGAGACATAAGGACCTGAAATGAGTGACAGACAAATAAAAAACATGGGGACAGAATGAACTGCATGTTCTTCTTTTTCTTCTTCCATCCTTTCCAGAACCTCATCATTGTTCACCTGCTCGGTCCACGATATCTGCAGCATCCTTCTGTAGAACCACATTTAAGCTGCTTCAAGTTTTTCACTCATCTTTGATGATATTGTCCAGCATTCACTGCCATGTTGAAGAACTGACATCACATAGCATTCTAGCACTCTCTTCTTTGATTCTAGGGAAATTTTCCTGTGTCCTAGTACTTTATTCAGCTTCTGGAACGCGTCCTTCGCCAATGCCAATTCGCCTTCTGTGTCGCACTTTCTATCTGCTGTTAGAACACTTGCTAGGTATTTAAATCTTTTCACTCTTTTCTTTTTTTTTAATTTGGAGTAGATAGGCTAGACTATCGCCCGGTTCACACTCCACCCACGTCTATTGAACAGGTGAAGAGGCTCATCCCTTGTTCCCTGTTTAGGATGTGGTTTCCGGCTTTCTCTTTTCCAATCTTTTCACTTTTTCTTTTTTTTTCTTTTTTCAATTGGAGTAGATAGACTAAACTAACGCCCGGTTCACACTCCACCCACGTCTATTGAACAGGTGAAGAGGCTCATCCCTTGTTCCCTGTTTAGGATGTGGTTTCCGGCTTTCTCCTTTCCACTCTTTTCACTCTTACGTAGCTCCCTGCACATCAGTGGCGTTAGTGGCGTTACCATTTGCTTGATTCTAGTATTCCCCACCTGTATTTGGCTTTTGGTTGCTCGTTTTGCTGATGACCATGCATTCAGTTTTCTTGCAGTTTATTTGTAGTCCTTTTTAGAGATAAAAATAAAGATGAAACAAAATCAACAGAAGAAATTGACAAAGAATAATAACGAAAAGAAAATATGAGCTGAAGAGAGAAAGAGAAAAAAATGAACACATGTAAGAGACAGAGAAAAAAAAAGACAAAATGAACACAAGAGAGAAAGAGAGAGAGAGAGAGAGAGAGAGAGAGAGAGAAGTATGGAACTAAAAACTGGAAGAAGAAATAGAGAAATTGTTAAAGATGAAATATGTCGAACTTTTATAAATTGAAAAATTAAGACGAAGAAGAGAAAAAGAAAGAAAAGTCGGTTTTAAAGTAAAGAAAAAGAAAACGTCGAAAAAGAAACAAAAAAAGGGAAAGAAAGTAAAATGAAAATGAATTTAAACTTATTTATAAATGGAACTTTGTGTGTGTGTGTGTGTGTGTGTGTGTGTGTGTGTGTGTGTGTCCGTTACCTATAGACTCCGAAACGGCTGAACCGATTTTCTTGAAAATTTACACAGTTGTACTATAAGCGTCTGCGCGTGTTCTTAGCTAGGTTTTGTGTCGAGGTACCTCCGATAAATATCGAAAATCGATAATCGAAAAATCGGGTTATAGAAGGAGTGGTCCGGTTTTAATCAAATTTGATACACTCATAGACAAAGACACAAGAAACGATATTCAGAAGTTTCAAAGTTGCAGTTCTTACAATAGTGCAGATTATCGATAATATATACCGGGTCTGATCCCAATCAGTTTTTTATTTTACTTTTTGCTTCAGGTTTGGCTCTAATTAGGTATAATTGTAGTTCTTAGTCTCAGCCATGATACCATTTACTCAGAGGACTTATTTAGACTTCAAAATTCAGTTTATGACGAAAAAAACTTATTTGATATCGATACCAGGAAATCAAAATTTGACTTACATCCATTCATTTTTCTTTCAGTCTACGGTTTCACTTTAACTGGAAACAACTATTGCTTTTTAGTCTTTCGTGCCAACGTCCAAAGATTCTGAGCTCCAGGACCATGGATTAGTTTTAAAACTTTCATTACACCCGAGCAACGCCGGGCTATACTGCTAGTGAATAAATAAAAAAGAAAAATGTATAGAAATCGACAAGAGAGCTACGAAAAACAAACATGGGAGAAAGAAATCTAAATTTTATTAGCTCAAAAGAACGGAAAGAAAAAAGAAAACGTGAAAGATAAAAAAAAAAAAAAATCAAACTAAATAATGAACAAAATCAATGTTTGTCCAAGAGTGGGTTGAAAAGATTAACCCACCCCATGAAAATTTCATGACTTGTTTTCTTCTTCCAACAAATTTTTTTCTTCCTTCCTTCAATATACTGGATGGAAGCTGCTCGCAAATCACCATCATTGTAGGATGAGACTACGTGAGATGAGGAACTAACCAGTGGATATGCGCACGCTAATGGCAAATATAGACAGGGTCCCAAAAGTAAATTGTTGCCATTTTTTTACTTTGAATTTCTCGCATGTTAATATTTGTTTTGAATTTTGTCGACTGGACAGTATACTAGGGTCAGTTGTGCACCTTTCTGTGAGAAAACAGCAACATGACAGTATTTACATTATTCGGACTATTGTCCTCATCTTTGTTGCCTTTTGTACGACGTTTCGGCTGTTGTACGCTCCGGCCTTCTTCAGGTTCTAAGAATTTTGAACTGAACCCTTTATTAGAATCACTGGGGTATATTATACTCATTCCTTGCGTAAAGCCTCGATTGGAAGTCATGAGTTATCTCCCACTAACCCTGTAAATTACTTGTTCACCACTGCTGTAGCCTCGTGTTGAACTTAAGGACACATGGCCCATTGGGTACAGACATTGGTTAGTTCCTGCCTTGACTCTTAAAGTTGTGAGTTCAATACCAGGCTACAGTGGTCAACAAGCAACTTGCAGAGTTAGAAGGAGATAACTCATGACTTCCAACCGAGGCTTTACGCAAGAAATGAAGTTCATATACCCCTGTGATTGTAATAAAGGTTTCGGTTCGAAATTCCTACACCTGAAGAAGGCCGAAGCGTACAATGACCGAAACGTCGCACAAAGATGAGGATAATAGTCCTAATAATGTAAATATTGTAAATACTACCTCATCTTAGAAATATACACAAGCAACATGAGGCATTTTACTCCACCAGAAACTGAGAAACAGCATATTGTACTCCTTGTCATTCGCGCCAGATGCTTCAATAAATCATTTCAAAGTGTTTGGGTTTCAATCTGAGGACAGTGCAGAGAATTTGGAAAGAGTTGGATAATATATCTAGTCTGGATAATAGATGAGTCTAATGGTGATTACGAAGGTGTTTGAAGTGATAAGTAGTGATGTCGATGTTATGCCTCCACTCATTTTTCCACAGAGCCTCAGACCCAACACGGATGCCTACATCAAGTGCTTGAGAAGTTATGCTTCTCTGGGTCAAGAGGATGGCTGATCGAAAACCTTATGTCTGGCAACAGAACTCTGCAGAATACCATACGAACAGTAGGACACGTTGATGGCTGTCAGACAATTTCTTCGACCAGAACTTCCCTTACATCTGGATACCTAAATCCCCAGACTGCAACCTCTTTGATTATGTGTGTGGCGCAGTTGGTCGAGAGACCAACAAAACACCAAATATGAAGGCATAGATTATGGCAGCATTCATCAACTTAAACAGAGACCGTCCAGAAGAGATGCTGTCATCTGGAGGCTGTGGTTGAAGTCAATGGCAATTTTATTGATCAATATTGTGTCATTTTGATAAATACAAGGTGTCCATAAAGTCCGTGTGCACTTTAAAAATGTATAACTTCTTAAAAGGTAGAAGTGGTGACAACATTTCCAATAAATGTAGAGTGGGGTGCATGAGGATAACAACACTCAGCAAACAGCCTCAGTCTTCCAACCCTGCGTGAAAGAACTATTGGAGAAAATACAAAGGATCTGTGGTCCATATAACATCGGGATGACCATCAAATACAGGAGAACATGACTAAGGACTGTGTGCAGGTGATTTCATGAAAGAAGTATAGAAAAGAAATGGGCTGCCCTCTTAAAGTAAGGTTGAAAGAACACCCCAAGGTTCTTTATTTGTATTTGTGATAGAAATAATCTGTAAAAAAGTTATAAAGTTTAAAGTTTATAAATGTTATAAAGTTTAATGTTTCAACAAGATGGAGCTCCTTGTCACTTTGCTCTGCGTGTTAGTTTCTTAATCAAGAATTTTCTAAGAGATGGATTAGAAGGGGTGGACCATATTATTGGCCTCTATCAATATTATTGATGCTCGTCTACAAGAAACTGGTTTGACAAAATGGAGTTTTCTATTGCCATTCTCTCTCTCTCCCTCTCTCTCTCTCTCTCTCTCTCTCTCTCTCTCTCTTTCTCTTTCGGATCTACCAAGCCTTTATTATTGAACCGCTATCTTTATGGTATGAAGCATTTGTTTTTTAGGTAACGTCTTCTTAGTTTCTACAGAAGTATGTCTAATGATTTAAATTCTATCTTCTTAGTGTATCTAAACTTATTTATAAATGGAACTTTGTGTGTGTGTGTGTGTGTGTGTGTGTGTGTCTGTCTGTGAGTGTGTGTGTCCATTACCTATAGACTCCGAAACGGCTGAACCGATTTTCTTGAAAATTTACACAGTTGTACTATAAGCGTCTGCGAGTGTTCTTAGCTAGGTTTTGTGTCGAGGTTACCCCGATAAATATCGAAAATCGATAATCGAAAAAATCGGGTTATAGAAGGAGTGGTCCGGTTTTAATCAAATTTGATACACTCATAGACAAAGACACAAGAAACGATATTCAGAATTTTCAAAGTTGCAGTTCTTACAATAGTGCAGAAAATCGATAAAATATATATAAAAAGGCAAGTTGTGTGTGTGTGTGTGTGTGTGTGTGTGTGTGTGTGTGTGTGTGTGTGTGTGTGTGTGTGTTTATCTGCCTGTATGTCTGTATTTTTTCAGCCTTTTTATTTTAGTTTTTGCTTCAGGTTTGGCTCTAAGTAGGTATAATTGTAGTTCTTAGTCTCAGCCATGATACCATTTGCTCAGAGGACTTATTTAGCCTTCAAAATTCAAAAAAACTTATTTGATATCGATACCAGGAAATCAAAATTTGACTTACATCCATTCATTTTTCTTTCAGTCTACGGTTTCACTTTAAATGGAAACAACTATTGCTTTTTAGTCTTTCGTGCCAACGTCCAAAGAGTCTCAGCTCCAAGACCATGGATTAGTTTTAAAGCTTTCATTACACCCGAGCAACGCAGGGCTATACTGCTAGTATATATATATATTCGATGTTCTCAATTCTGACAAGTTTTTTTAAGTTCTGTTCTTCATGTGCGTATCTCTTCAGGACGTAGGCGATCATGGACCTCCACTTGGCTCTGTCTCTTGTCGCTCTCAACATTCTTCCTCTCTATTATCTCTCCCAAACTCCTCTCTGTCATCCATTTGCTCAGGCCTATCAAGTATGTCTCGCACTGCTTTCACCTGTCTCTCTTTCCCTTTATCTGTCCTGTGAGTATTAAATTCTCCAGGCCCTCCTTCCTCATTACATGTCCCAGAAACTTCATCCGTCTCTTCTTTGTGTTAATTATGAGTTTTCTCCTCGTTTCAATCCTCTCCAACACCTCGGCGTTAGTCACGTGCTCCGTCCATGGTATCCTCAGCATCCTTCTGCAAAGCCACATTTCTGCTGCTTCAAGCCTCTCCTTCATCCTTGAGGAGATCGTCCAGCATTCACTCCCATCCGTCTATGGTATCCTCAGCATCCTTCTGCAAAGCCACATTTCTGCTGCCTCAAGCCTCTCCTTCCTCCTTGAGGAGGTCGTCCAGCATTCACTCCCATCCGTCCATGGTATCCTCAGCATCCTTCTGCAAAGCCACATTTCTGCTGCCTCAAGCCTCTCCTTCCTCCTTGAGGAGGTCGTCCAGCATTCACTCCCATCCGTCTATGGTATCCTCAGCATCCTTCTGCAAAGCCACATTTCTGCTGCCTCAAGCCTCTTCTTTCATCTTTGAGGAGGTCGTCCAATATTCGCTGCTATACAAAAGGATAGACATCACATAGAAATTCAGAATTCTCTTCTTTGTTTCCAATGAGATTTTCCTGTCTTTTCAGTACTCTGGTTAGCTTTTGGTCATGCCAATGCATCTTTGGATCTCAATGCTACAATTTTCATCCTCTATCAACACACTTCCCAGGTATTTAAATTTCTTTACTTGCTTTATTTTAGTTTCTAGCAGTTGGTAGAACTGTACTTGGTATTTTAGGGTATTCTTATTGCTGATGACCATACATATATTTTTCTTGAAGTTTATGTGTAATCCTTTCTTCTCGCTTTCTCTTGCTACCTTCTGTAGGAAGTCCTGCATTTTCCTTTCTGTGTCTGCTATCATCACTATGTCATCTGCGTATCTTTCATTGTTGTGATTGTGGCCGGCAGTGACGAATCCTGGCAAGAGAATTATTTCACTCCTGCCTTACGCCCCTTTCTAATTTTTGTATACCTGAATTCACATCCTATTCGTACGCAAGCAGTTTGGTGCCAATATAGATTTTTGATTATCCTAACGTCTTTTCCGAAAATGTCAAGGTTGTCGAGCGTCTTTATCAAGTCTTTGTGGCGTACTTTGAGTAGCACAGATATAGTTCCTCCTGAATTTCTATTGCTATTTCAGAAAGCATTCTGAGCATGAATATCGCATTTCTTGTTCCGGTATCTTTAACAAAGCCACATGTTTTTGTCCTATCACTGGGTCGATACTGCTTCGTTCATCAGAATCCGGATGATGAGTTTTGTTATGTGGCTCATTAGACTGAGTGTTCGGTGGAGTTCACATTTCTTTGCCCCTGGCTTTTATTAAGTAGTGATATGAAAATTGACCCACTGAGCTCCTTCGGTATATTGCTGCAGTTGTAGATTTCGTTTATTTTTTCTGTTAGTCTGTCTATGCCAATATCTTCTAAGGGCAAACAATTACAATCCAATCGGGTCCTACTGCATTATTTCTGCTCAATTTGTCCATTACCGATTCCACTTCAGTTTTTAATATTTCTCGTTCTTCCGGATTTTGCGTATTGTTGGTAGCTCGCTCTTGTCGTGGAAGAAATCTGCAATATACTCACCTCATCTTTGAAGTATTTTTCTTTTTCTAGTATGATTGTTCCACCCTTTGCTTTTATACATCCTGTTGCTGAGCAGGTCTTTTGTTCTATTAGTTCCTTTGGTATTTATGTATATCACCATTTTCTGGCGTGCTCAGTCTCTCTACTTCGGCACATTTGTCGTTGAGCCATCTTTCTTTAGCCTGCCTGTATACCCTTTGCTTTCATACATCCTGTTGCTGAGCAGGTCATTTGTCCTGTTAGTTCCTTTAGATTTGATACATATCCCAATTGTCTGTCGTGCTCTATCTCTCTGCTTCGATGCATTTGTTGTTGAGCCATCTTTCTTTAGCCTGTCTGCACCCTTTTGCTTTTATACATCCTGTTGCTGAGAAGATCCTTTGTCCGGTTAGTTCCTTTAGTTATTATGCATATCGCCATTACCTCTCGCGCTAAGTCTCTCTATTTCGGTACATTTGTTGTTGAGCCATCTTTCTTTAGCCTGTCTGCATACCCTTTGCTTTGTACATCCTGTTGTTGAGCAGGTCCTTCTTTTCTTTTAGCGTCCTTTAGTTTTTATGTATATCACCATTTACTGTCGCGCTCAGTCTCTCTACAACATTTGTCGTTGAGCCATGTTTCTTTAGTCTGTCTGCTTACCCTTTGCCTTCATACATCCGGTTGCTAAGCAGGTTTTTTGTCCTGTTATTTCCTTTTGATTTTATGCATATCACCATTACCTGTCGCGCACAGTTGCTCTACTTCGGCACTATTGTCGTTGATCCAGCTGTCTATAGTATGTCTGCATAAGCTTTGCTTTTGGAACATCCTGTTGCTAAGCTGGTCCTTTGTCCTCTTAGTTTCTTTAGTTTTTATGTATATCACCATTGTCTCCAGCGCTCAGTCTCTTTACTTCGGTACATTTGTCGTTGAGCCATCTTTCTTTAGCCTGTCTGCATACCCTTTGCTTTTATACATCCAGTTACTGAGCAGGTCTTATTTCCTTTTAGTTTCTTTAGGTTTATGCATATCATCATTATCTGTCGCATTAAGTTTCACTACTTCGGCACATTTGTCGTTGAGCCATCTTTCTTTAGCCTGTCTGCATACCCTTTGCTTTTATACATCCAGTTACTGAGAAGGTCTTATTTCCTTTTAGTTTCTTTAGGTTTATCCATATCATCTTTATCTGTCGCATTAAGTCTCACTACTTCGGCACATTTGTCGTTGAGCCATCTTTCTTAAGCCTGTCTGCATACCCTTTGCTTTTATACATCCAGTTACTGAGCAGGTCTTATTTCCTTTTAGTTTCTTTAGGTTTATGCATATCATCATTATCTGTCGCATTAAGTTTCACTACTTCGGCACATTTGTCGTTGAGCCATCTTTCTTTAGCCTGTCTGCATACCCTTTGCTTTTATACATCCAGTTACTGAGAAGGTCTTATTTCCTTTTAGTTTCTTTAGGTTTATCCATATCATCTTTATCTGTCGCATTAAGTCTCACTACTTCGGCACATTTGTCGTTGAGCCATCTTTCTTAAGCCTGTCTGCATACCCTTTGCTTTTATACATCCAGTTACTGAGAAGGTCTTATTTCCTTTTAGTTTCTCAAGGTTTATCCATATCATCATTATCTGTCGCATTAAGTCTCACTACTTCGGCACATTTGTCGTTGAGCCAACTTTCTTTAGCCTGTCTGCATACCCTTTGCTTTTATACATCCAGTTACTGAGAAGGTTTTATTTCCTTTTAGTTTCTCAAGGTTTATCCATATCATCATTATCTGTCGCATTATGTCTCACTACTTCGGCACATTTGTCGTTGAGCCAACTTTCTTTAGCCTGTCTGCATACCCTTTGCTTTTATACATCCAGTTACTGAGTAGGTTTTATTTCCTTTTAGTTTCTTTAGGTTTATGCATATCATCATTATCTGTCACATTAAGTCTCACTACTTCGGCACATTTGTCGTTGAGCCATCTTTCTTTAACCTGTCTGCATACCCTTTGCTTTTATACATCCAGTTACTGAGAAGGTCTTATTTCCTTTTAGTTTCTCAAGGTTTATCCATATCATCATTATCTGTCGCATTAGGTCTCACTACTTCGGCACATTTGTCGTTGAGCCAACTTTCTTTAGCCTGTCTGCATACCCTTTGCTTTTATACATCCAGTTACTGAGAAGGTCATATTTCCTTTTATTTTCTTTAGGTTTATGCATATCATCATTATCTGTCGCGCTCAGTCACTCTACTTCGACATATTTGTTGTTGAACCATCTTTCTTTAGCCTGCATATTTTCTTATTTTATTGTGTCGTTTCTTGTATTGCATTCAATATCTTAGCATCGTTTTTGTTTTGTCTCTGTTGCATCTGGTCAGAAAAAGGTCTAATCTTCTTTGGTATTTAGTAATAGATTTCCCGACATACATTAAGTTAAACTTCGTAAGAATAGTTTTTTATTTATTTTTATTTTTTGTTTATTTATTTTTAATAAGCTTTCCTTTTGCACGATTCATATTGCTCTCTCTTCTCTTGAACAGAAGTAGACGCTTATCCCTTTTTTTCTATTTAGGAAGCAGTTCCCAGTTTTTTTCTTCTACTTAGGCCTTAATTTTGGTGCTTTGTGTAGATCGTAGCCACGTTTCTTTATACTGAGAGTACCGGGTTGACAATATTCTGGTTTCTGTTTGCAACTTGTATTTAGGAGCCCGAATTTTTTAATAGCTTTTATGGAGGCTACTTTGATCAAAAGTCGAATAATATTGGAGTTCTTGCAGTGCCATGTTGCGCAAGAATAGATGTCCCTGAAAGCGTTTCAGGTGAGCAAACATGAGGTCACACTATGCTTCAGTCTACGCCAGTTCCTATCCTACATGCTTCGCTTTTGATGACCGACTGCTAAAACTACTCCAGGCCTCTCATGACCAAAACAAAACCAAGCATGACAATTCACAACCAGATATGTAAAACTAAACTATCCAAACAAAACGCACCTAAATTCCCCAGCATTTCTTTTTCCAATAGCCGTGGTATACGTACCAACTTTTGCAGTGTGGAATCGTTCGTCCACGAAAGGTCCCTAGACATCTTATCTCTCTGTGAAATCAACCTTAACTAGGCAATCCCTACCATTGATTTCTCCATTCCCGGTTACCTTCCTAATAGCCCAATGCATGACCTGAGAGTTTTTGTCCGCGAACATTTTCCACTGGCTAGGGAACACTCTCTTGTATCCCCAGACCATTATTGCATGTGTCTTTCTCTACTAAACTCAGTCATCTCCCTCTTATTTCTCTACCATTCCCCTTTCTCTCATGACTGCTATGTGCTAGATAGTATTTCAGATAATGTAGACAGTTGCATTTTCCACATCACATTTCTTGTCTAGAACGAAGGCTTAACTACGTAAAATATATAATACCTGCCTCTGGTCGCTAACATGTTTCTAAACTTGTCACCCATAAGGCAAGCAGAGATAACAGCATTCCTATATTTGTCCTAAAATATGTGCCCCAGAACTCCTTCCCGTTCTCTCCAAACTCTACGACTACTGCCTCGATGCTTCTTATTTTCCTGCTTGTTGGAAGTCATCCTCTGTAGTTCATGTCTATAAAAACTCTAGGCAACCCTTTGACTCATCTAATTATTGCTCTATCAGCCGCTTACGGCTTTTTGCCAAGGTGTTCGAGGCTATTATCAATACTCAAATGGTTTATTATCACACAACCCACAACCTAATCTCTGACAAGCATTGTGGCTTCCGCTTCGCTAAGTCTACAACTGATGTGTAAACGGCCATCACTGAATATATATATATATATAGCAGGTGGAATTCCCTTCCGCATGCTTGCTTCCCCGACGGCTATAACCTCCAGGAGTTTAAATGTAAGGTCAATAGACACCTCCTAACATACTAACCCTCCCATTCTCTCCAATTCTCCCCCTATGTACATCCTAACTCGTCTATCACCCTGTGTAACCCCCTGCGTTATAGTGGCAGTGGAATGCCTTGCTTGGGGTGACATGATTAAAAAAAAATCCTTTAGTGACAATTCAAATACGCCAATTGTCCACAATTGTATTACTCCAGTAGAAATTCGTCAAGGTTCCGGCAATTCTAAATGGAGAAATTTGAATCACTCTACACGGATTGTGTTGTGTGGTGTAAGGGGTATCAGCTCGGAACGAGAAATCGGAAAGCCGAGTTCGAATTCCAGTTCAGTTCGTTGCAGTCACATACGCGCAAATACCCTTAAGAAAGTTAGGTATCCATCTCTTCTCCTTCCAGCTATGGGTAAAATATCAGGACAGATTTGGTTTTATAGCCTTGGTTGACAACCAGTCTACCGCAGAAGTTTATAGCAAACTGCTGTGAGAGAATTCTCTGCTCAGTCAGTCATGTCGCGAAAGAGACATGATCGCCTAATCACGTTTGGCATTCTACTGAACTACACGGAGAAAAATGTTGTCCATCCTTAAATTCTGTTTACGTTAAGAAGTTAAATTTTTCCTTGAATCTTTTTTTTTTTTTAAATACTTGTAATAAATTCGTTGTTCGTCTTTTTTAGTTGTTTAGTCTGGGTATATATTGTTCCGTGTCTATTTGCATTTAAAACTACAACGATGAAAACGTTTTATTCAATTAAAAGCAAACTTTAATGTAATATGACAAGCAAAAAACAGTTCAATTTTACCTCTAAGAAACATACATCATCAAATCCAACGCACATCGCCCGTTTTATTGTAAGCACGAACATTTCGCACCACACACGTAGAAATGAAAGCACATGAGTGACATCATTAAACGCAGACTATAAAAATATTCTGCTTCTACTTTGTAATATTTCTGCCATTTGTTGATGAACCTGGATACTATATAAACTGGTTAGAAAAATACGTAGTCCTCTATATTTTTATAAGTAAAAGTAGCATTAAAGAAAGCCTACCACATAGAGCCTACCACATAAAGCCTACCACATAGAGCCTACCACATAAAGCATACCACAGAGCCTACCACATAAACCCTACCACATAAAGCCTACCACATAAAGCCTACAACATAAAGACTACCACATAAAGCCTACCACATAGAGCCTACCACATAAAGCCTACCATATAGAGCCTACCACATAAAGCCTACCACATAAATCCTACCACAGAGCCTACCACATAGAGCCTACCACATAAAGCCTACCACATAAAGCCTACCACATAAAGCCTACCACATAGACCCTACCACATAAAGCCTACCACATAATGCCTACCACAGAGCCTGCCACATAAAGCCTACCACATAGAGCCTACCACATAAAGCCTACCACATAAAGCCTACCACATAGAGCCTACCACATAAAGCCTACCACACAGGCTGCAACATAAAGCCTACCACATAAAGCCTACCACATAAAGCCTACCACATAAAGCCTACCACAGAGCCTGCCACATAAAGCCTACCACATAGAGCCTACCACATAGAGCCTACCACATAAAGCCTACCACATAAAGCCTACCACAGAGCCTGCCACATAAAGCCTACCACATAGGGCCTGCCACATTGAGCCTACCACATAAAGCCTACCACATAAAGCCTAGCACATAGCCTACCACATAAAGCCTACCACAGAGCCTACCACATAAAGCCTACCACATAGAGTTACCACATAAATCTTACCACAGAGCCTGCCACATAAAGCCTACCACATAAAGCCTACCACATAAACCCTACCACATAAACCCTACCACATAAAGCCTACCACAGAGCCTGTCACATAAAGCCTACCACATAGAGCCTACCACATAAAGCCTACCACATAGAGCCTACCACATAAAGCCTACCACATAGAGCCTACCACATAAAGCCTACCACATAAAGCCTACCACAGAACCTGCCACATAAAGTCTACCACAGAGCCTACCACATAAAGCCTACCACATAGAGCCTACCACATAAAGCCTACCACAGAGCCTACCACATAAAGCCTACCACATAGAGCCTACCACATAAAGCCTGCCTACAGAGCCTGCCACATAAAGCCTACCACATAAAGCCTACCACATAAAGCCTACCACATAAAGCCTACCACAGAGCCTGCCACATAAAGCCTACCACATAGAGCCTACCACAGAGAGCCTACCACATAAAGAATACCACATAGAGCCTACCACATAAAGCCTACCACATTGAGCCTACCACATAGAGCCTACCACATAAAGCTTACCACATAAAGCCTACCACAGAGCCTGCCACATAAAGCCTACCACAGAGCCTGCCACATAAAGCCTACCACATAAAGCCTACCACATAGAGCCTACCACATAATGCCTACCACATAAAGCCTACCACATAGAGCCTACCACATAAAGCCTACCACATAGAGCCTACCACATAAAGACTACCACATAGAGCCTACCACATAGAGCCTACCACATAAAGCCTACCACATAAAGCCTACCACAGAGCCTGCCACATAAAGCCTACCACATAGGGCCTGCCACATTGAGCCTACCACATAAAGCCTACCACAGAGCCTGCCACATAAAGCCTACCACATAAAGCCTACCACATAGAGCCTACCACATAAAGCCTACCACATAAAGCCTAGCACATAGCCTACCACATAAAGCCTACCACAGAGCCTACCACATAAAGCCTACCACATAGAGTTACCACATAAATCTTACCACAGAGCCTGCCACATAAAGCCTACCACATAAAGCCTACCACATAAACCCTACCACATAAACCCTACCACATAAAGCCTACCACAGAGCCTGTCACATAAAGCCTACCACATAGAGCCTACCACATAAAGCCTACCACATAGAGCCTACCACATAAAGCCTACCACATAAAGCCTACCACATAAAGCCTACCACATAAAGCCTACCACAGAACCTGCCACATAAAGTCTACCACAGAGCCTACCACATAAAGCCTACCACATAGAGCCTACCACATAAAGCCTACCACAGAGCCTACCACATAAAGCCTACCACAGAGCCTGCCACATAAAGCCTACCACATAAAGCCTACCACATAAAGCCTACCACATAAAGCCTACCACAGAGCCTGCCACATAAAGCCTACCACATAAAGCCTACCACAGAGAGCCTACCACATAAAGAATACCACATAGAGCCTACCACATAAAGCCTACAACAGAGCCTACCACATAAAGCCTACCAAGTTCATAGAGCCTACCACATAAAGCCTACAACATAAAGACTACCACATAAAGCCTACCACATAGAGCCTACCACATAAAGCCTACCACATAGAGCCTACCACATAAAGCCTACCACATAAATCCTACCACAGAGCCTACCACATAAAGCCTACCACATAAAGCCTACCACATAAAGCCTACCACATAGACCCTACCACATAAAGCCTACCACATAATGCCTACCACAGAGCCCACACATAAAGCCTACCACATAAAGCCTACCACATAGAGCCTACCACATAAAGCCTACCACAGAGCCTGCCACATAAAGCCTACCACATAAAGCCTACCACAGAGCCTGCCACATAAAGCCTACCACATAAAGCCTACCACATAGAGCCTACAACATAAAGCCTACCACATAAAGCCTAGCACATAGCCTACCACATAAAGCCTACCACAGAGCCTACCACATAAAGCCTACCACATAGAGTTACCACATAAATCTTACCACAGAGCCTGCCACATAAAGCCTACCACATAAAGCCTACCACATAAACCCTACCACATAAACCCTACCACATAAAGCCTACCACAGAGCCTGTCACATAAAGCCTACCACATAGAGCCTACCACATAAAGCCTACCACATAGAGCCTACCACATAAAGCCTACCACATAGAGCCTACCACATAAAGCCTACCACATAAAGCCTACCACAGAACCTGCCACATAAAGTCTACCACAGAGCCTACCACATAAAGCCTACCACATAGAGCCTACCACATAAAGCCTACCACAGAGCCTACCATAAAGCCTACCACAGAGCCTACCACATAAAGCCTACCACAGAGCCTGCCACATAAAGCCTACCACATAAAGCCTACCACATAAAGCCTACCACATAAAGCCTACCACAGAGCCTGCCACATAAAGCCTACCACATAGAGCCTACCACAGAGAGCCTACCACATAAAGAATACCACATAGAGCCTACCACATAAAGCCTACCACATTGAGCCTACCACATAGAGCCTACTACATAAAGCTTACCACATAAAGCCTACCACAGAGCCTGCCACATAAAGCCTACCACAGCCTACACATAAAGCCTACCACATAAAGCCTACCACATAGAGCCTACCAAATAATGCCTACCACATAAAGCCTACCACATAGAGCCTACCACATAAAGCCTACCACGTAGAGCCTACCACATAAAGACTAACACATAGAGCCTACCACATAGAGCCTACCACATAAAGCCTACCACATAAAGCCTACCACAGAGCCTGCCACATAAAGCCTACCACATAGGGCCTGCCACATTGAGCCTACCACATAAAGCCTACCACAGAGCCTGCCACATAAAGCCTACCACATAAAGCCTACCACATAGAGCCTACCACATAAAGCCTACCACATAAAGCCTAGCACATAGCCTACCACATAAAGCCTACCACAGAGCCTACCACATAAAGCCTACCACATAGAGTTACCACATAAATCTTACCACAGAGCCTGCCACATAAAGCCTACCACATAAAGCCTACCACATAAAGCCTACCACATAAACCCTACCACATAAAGCCTACCACAGAGCCTGTCACATAAAGCCTACCACATAGAGCCTACCACATAAAGCCTACCACATAGAGCCTACCACATAAAGCCTACCACATAGAGCCTACCACATAAAGCCTACCACATAAAGCCTACCACAGAACCTGCCACATAAAGTCTACCACAGAGCCTACCACATAAAGCCTACCACATAGAGCCTACCACATAAAGCCTACCACAGAGCCTACCACATAAAGCCTACCACAGAGCCTGCCACATAAAGCCTACCACATAAAGCCTACCACATAAAGCCTACCACATAAAGCCTACCACAGAGCCTGCCACATAAAGCCTACCACATAAAGCCTACCACAGAGAGCCTACCACATAAAGAATACCACATAGAGCCTACCACATAAAGCCTACCACAGAGCCTACCACATAAAGCCTACCACATAGAGCCTACCACATAAAGCCTACAACATAAAGACTACCACATAAAGCCTACCACATAGAGCCTACCACATAAAGCCTACCACATAGAGCCTACCACATAAAGCCTACCACATAAATCCTACCACAGAGCCTACCACATAGAGCCTACCACATAAAGCCTACCACATAAAGCCTACCACATAAAGCCTACCACATAGACCCTACCACATAAAGCCTACCACATAATGCCTACCACAGAGCCTACCACATAAAGCCTACCACATAAAGCCTACCACATAGAGCCTACCACATAAAGCCTACCACAGAGCCTGCCACATAAAGCCTACCACATAAAGCCTACCACATAAAGCCTACCACATAGAGCCTACCACATCAAGCCTACCACAGAGCCTGCCACATAAAGCCTACCACATAAAGCCTACCACATAGAGCCTACCACATAATGCCTACCACATAAAGCCTACCACAGAGCCTGCCACATAAAGCCTACCACATAGAGCCTACCACATAGAGCCTACCACATAAAGCCTACCACATAGAGCCTACCACATAAAGCCTACCACACAGCCTGCAACATAAAGCCTACCACATAAAGCCTACCACATAAAGCCTACCACATAAAGCCTACCACAGAGCCTGCCACATAAAGCCTACCACATAGAGCCTACCACATAGAGCCTACCACATAAAGCCTACCACATTAAGCCTACCACAGAGCCTGCCACATAAAGCCTACCACATAGGGCCTGCCACATTGAGCCTACCACAGAGAGCCTACCACATAAAGCCTACCACAGAGCCTGCCACATAAAGCCTACCACATAAAGCCTACCACATAGAGCCTACAACATAAAGCCTACCACATAAAGCCTAGCACATAGCCTACCACATAAAGCCTACCACAGAGCCTACCACATAAAGCCTACCACATAGAGTTACCACATAAATCTTACCACAGAGCCTGCCACATAAAGCCTACCACATAAAGCCTACCACATAAACCCTACCACAAATAAACCCTACCACATAAAGCCTACCACAGAGCCTGTCACATAAAGCCTACCACATAGAGCCTACCACATAAAGCCTACCACATAGAGCCTACCACATAAAGCCTACCACATAGAGCCTACCACATAAAGCCTACCACATAAAGCCTACCACAGAACCTGCCACATAAAGTCTACCACAGAGCCTACCACATAAAGCCTACCACATAGAGCCTACCACATAAAGCCTACCACAGAGCCTACCACATAAAGCCTACCACATAGAGCCTACCACATAAAGCCTACCACAGAGCCTTCCACATAAAGCCTACCACATAAAGCCTACCACATAAAGCCTACCACATAAAGCCTACCACAGAGCCTGCCACATAAAGCCTACCACATAGAGCCTACCACAGAGAGCCTACCACATAAAGAATACCACATAGAGCCTACCACATAAAGCCTACCACATTGAGCCTACCACATAGAGCCTACCACATAAAGCTTACCACATAAAGCCTACCACAGAGCCTGCCACATAAAGCCTACCACAGAGCCTGCCACATAAAGCCTACCATATAAAGCCTACCACATAGAGCCTACCACATAATGCCTACCACATAAAGCCTACCACATAGAGCCTACCACATAAAGCCTACCACGTAGAGCCTACCACATAAAGCCTACCACATAGAGCCTACCACATAGAGCCTACCACATAAAGCCTACCACATAAAGCCTACCACAGAGCCTGCCACATAAAGCCTACCACATAGGGCCTGCCACATTGAGCCTACCACATAAAGCCTACCACAGAGCCTGCCACATAAAGCCTACCACATAAAGCCTACCACATAGAGCCTACCAAATAATGCCTACCACATAAAGCCTACCACATAGCCTACCACATAAAGCCTACCAGAGAGCCTACCACATAAAGCCTACCACATAAACCCTACCACATAAACCCTACCACATAAAGCCTACCACAGAGCCTGTCACATAAAGCCTACCACATAGAGCCTACCACATAAAGCCTACCACATAAAGCCTACCACATAAAGCCTACCATAGGAGCCTACCACATAAAGCCTACCACATAAAGCCTACCACAGAACCTGCCACATAAAGTCTACCACAGAGCCTACCACATAAAGCCTACCACATAGAGCCTACCACATAAAGCCTACCACAGAGCCTACCACATAAAGCCTACCACAGAGCCTGCCACATAAAGCCTACCACATAAAGCCTACCACATAAAGCCTACCACAGAGCCTGCCACATAAAGCCTACCACATAAAGCCTACCACAGAGAGCCTACCACATAAAGAATACCACATAGAGCCTACCACATAAAGCCTACCACATTGAGCCTACCACATAGAGCCTACCACATAAAGCTTACCACATAAAGTCTACCACAGAGCCTACCACATAAAGCCTACCACATAGAGCCTACCACATAAAGCCTACCACAGAGCCTGCCACATAAGGCCTACCACATAAAGCCTACCACATAAAGCCTACCACACAGCCTACCACAGAGCCTGCCACATAAAGCCTACCACATAAAGCCTACCAAATAGAGCCTACCACATAAAGAATACCACATAGAGCCTACCACATAAAGCCTGGGGTCACACATTGAGCCTACCACATAGAGCCTACCACATAAAGCTTACCACATAAAGTCACCACAGAGCCTGCCACATAAAGCCTACCACATAGAGCCTACCACATAAAGCCTACCACATAGAGCCTACCACATAGAGCCTACCACATAAAGCCTACCACATAGAGCCTACCACATAGAGCCTACCACATAAAGCCTACCACATAGAGCCTACCACATAAAGCCTACCACATAGAGCCTACCACATAGAGCCTACCACCTAAATCATAAAACATAGAGCCTACCACATAGAGCCTACCACATAAAGCTTACCACATAAAGCCTACCACAGAGCCTGCCACATAAAGCCTACCACATAGAGCCTACCACATAAAGCCTACCACATAGAGCCTACCACATAAAGCCTACCACATAGAGCCTACCACATAAAGCCTACCACATAGAGAGTACTACCTAAAGCCTACCACATAGAGCGTACCACATAGAGCCTACCACATAAAGCCTACCACATAGAGCCTACCACATAAAGCCTACCACATAGAGCCTACCACATAGAGCCTACCACATAAAGCCTAAAACATAGAGCCTACCACATAGAGCCTACCACATAAAGCTTACCACATAAAGCCTACCACAGAGCCTGCCACATAAAGCCTACCACATAGAACCTACCACATAGAGCCTACCACATAAAGCCTACCACATAGAGCCTACTACATAAATCCTACCACATAGAGCCTACCACATAGAGCCTACCACATAAAGCCTACCACATAGAGCCTACCACATAAAGCCTACCACATAGAGCCTACCACATAGAGCCTACCACATAAAGCCTAAAACATAGACCCTACCACATAGAGCCTACCACATAAAGCTTACCACATAAAGCCTACCACAGAGCCTGCCACATAAAGCCTACCACATAGAGCCTACCACATAGAGCCTACCACATAAAGCCTACTACATAAAGCCTACCACATAGAGCCTACCACATAAAGCCTACTACATAAAGCCTACCACATAGAGCCTACCACATAAAGCCTACCACATAAAGCCTACCACAGAGCCTGCCACATAAAGCCTACTACATAAAGCCTACCACATAGAGCCTACTACATAAAGCCTACTACATAAAGCCTACTACATAAAGCCTACCACATAGAGCCTACCACATAAAGCCTACCACATAAAGCCTACCACATAAAGCCTACTACATAAAGCCTACCACATAAAGCCTACTACATAAAGCCTACCACATAAACCCTACCACATAGAGCCTACCACATAAAGCTTACCACATAAAGCCTACCAAGAGCCTGTCACATAAAGCCTACCACATAGAGCCTACCACATAGAGCCTACCACATAAAGCCTACTACATAAAGCCTACCACATAAAGCCTACCACATAGAGCCTACCACATAGAGAAGCGGTGCAATTTGTAATGACACTTGAAAAAGTCACGTTCAATATCTCTTTTCGTTTTGAGTTTGAGTTTGTGTTTTGTTTAACGGTATATCAACACCTATGCGGCTTATTTAATCCCCAAAAGTGTGGTTTTAAGGTATTTTTTAAATGTTCGGTTATAGTGAGAAGTTTAATTCGGTCAGATTTTAATTAATTTATTATTTTTTTTATTTTAGAAAACTGAAAATATCTTCTAGTTTTGTATTAAAAAATGTTATGTTGAGAATATTTTTTCCTTCAAAAATGTGTTATGGTATCAATTTTTTCTTCAAAAATGTTTTGTTGTATAATTTTTCCTTCAAAAATGTATATTTTCTATAATAGTGTATTTATATATATATCATCATCATTTATCCATCACACACAATGGTGCATAGGGCAGCAACTTTTTGCTGCTCTTTCTGTAATAAGCTGTTTTTTTTACGTTTCAGGGTTTAGTCAGCCCTGCACTAAACCTGGAGGACCGGTGTAAACCATTCTGGAGGACCGGTGTAATCCATTCTTGGTCCTTACGTTTACAGCATTCCCAAATGGTCACCCATTAAGTACTGACCAAGCTCGATGTTGCTTAACTTCGATGATTGGACGGGAACCGGTGCATTCAACACGATATAGCCGTAGACGTATTTTTATGTATATATTTCCATAAAATTGCATTTTTATAGTATTTTGACCCCAGATTGGGGGTTAACTATTTGCCCATAGCTGGAACCTTAACAGGTGCTACCACTCCGGTTCAGGGTGGACCTGGGAACAGCAGCAATTAAGAGGTGGTTTCATGCTCCTCACAACCCCCGAATCAGAGAACTTGCTGCCGGATACAGTTTGTCATCATGCCCAGGACCATCACTTTACATAAGTGCAGCCAATTGTTCTTGTTTTGGAATCTTTCCATTAGGAATATCTTAAATTTTAAACTGCAATCCACTAAATGAACAAGTCCTAAATTGTTGAATAAGCTTAAACATCATTTCTAAATTTCCTCATTGTATAACTGATGTTATAAGAAGCTTCCAAATTAAACATAATTTATTTTTCTTCTTGTCCCACGTAAATCTAAGCAAGCTTTAGTTCTTTACCATTCCTCCATTCATACAAACTCCAGGTAGTTTACCCGCTGTTTCATGTTGCCCCTTCTTTTCTTTATACACCACATTAATGTTACATTTTTCCAAACCTTTTTCATAATGTGACCCCAAAATTTCAACTGCATCTATCTGATTTTAAGTATAAGGTTCCATATAGTTTCCACTTTCTATATAATTAACTACATGTCTTTCGCTCAAGGTTATTCTTCATCTTGGAATAAATTATCCAATATTTACTAACATATCGACGGATAGATATAGCAAAAAGTTCAACGCTCTCTTCGTTGTTTCAAACGAAAACTTTGATACTTTGCTTAGTTTCTCGAAGGCCGTTTTTGCGATTCCGATTGACTTTCATTTTTTTTCTTCTTTTGTTTAATGAATTCAAACCAGGCAAGTTGACAATGCCACTAAAATAAGCAAAGTTGACAATGCCACTAAAATACAAGGGGGTTAATGGGAGTGAAAGAGAATGAAAACGTCTTTAGAAGTAACCAGAAACTTAATCCTAAACATGAAACAAGTGATAGACTTCTACTCGTTTATAAGACCTAAGATGAGTCTGAAGCGAGGGTAGACTTCTACTCGGTCTTTTGAAGAGGAGTTATCTAAACTTATTTATAAATGGAACTTTGTCTCTGTGTGTGTGTCTGTGAGTGTGTATGTCCGTTACCTATAGACTCTGAAATGGCTGAACCGATTTTCTTGAAAATTTACACAGTTGTACTGTAAGGGTCTGCTAATGTTCTTAGCTAGGTTTTGTGTCAAGATACCCCCGATAAATATCGAAAATCGATAATCGAAAAAATCGGGTTATAGAAGGAATGATCCGATTTTATATTTGATACACTATTAGACAAAGACATAAGAAATGATGTTCAGAAGTTTCAAGGTTGCAGTTCTTACAATAGTGTAGAAAATCGATAATATATATATATATATATATATATATATATATATATATATATATATATAAAAGGCAAGATGTTTGTGTGTGTGTCTGTTTATCTACCTGTATGTCTGTATTTTTTCAGCCCTTTTATTTTAGTTTTTGCTTCGGGTTTGACTCTAAGTAAGTATAATTGTAGTTCTTAGTCTCAGCCATGATACCATTTACTCAGAGAACTTATTTAGCCTTCAAAATTCAGTTTACGACGAAAAAACCTTATTTGATATTGATACCAGGAAATCAAAATTTGACTTACATCCATTCATTTTTCGTTCAGTCTACGGTTTCGCTTTAACTGGAAACAACTATTGATTTTTAGTGTTTCGTGCCAACGTCCAAAGAGTCTGAGTTCCAGAACCATGGATTAGTTTTAAAACTTTCATTACACCCGAGCAACGCTGGGCTATACTGCTAGTGGTTTATAAACCGAACGAGAGGCGAAACTATCTACTCCCGCTGAGGAAAATGAAAACACAAGTACCACAATGGGCTATTCATTTTTGATAGTTGCTTCGATATCGAAGATGGAGTTGAAGGCCGGGTCAAATTTGCCCTTTCATGGCACATAGTTAGTCATAAAACTTGGATTTAAAACTTGTTATCTTCTCTATTATAAATGCCATTTTTCTCCCGCTGATAAAATGATGATATTAACACGTATATGTAAAGAAAAATTATTCAAAATATCTTCACTTGTATCTTGGTGACGTTAACTGTAGAGTAGGGGTGTTTCATGAAGTTCAACACAAGCCTTGAGCTAGCCAGATGCCACGCGTTCGTTCACCGTTCTCCCTGTCTTTCGCAGTCAGTCGATCTCAACTGCTGCCTGACTTCTTCTCAACTGTCTCCCAATCTATATATCGCGAATCTTGTTTCGCCACCTCATGTTTTAAGCACATTGCTTACAAAACAATTTCGTGGTTTCCATTACCTGACCTTGGCTTTGCTGGTTATCAAAACACAAAACACAATTACATTCCTTTAATGCAATAATATTTATTTTACTATAAATACATTTCTGTCTCCACATCTACTGATCTGAAAGATTTTTCCCGTTAATTTTCAAAACAACATCTTTTTTTTTTAATCATATCACCCCAAGCAAGGCAGTCTACTGCTACTATAGCGCAGGGGGTTACATAGAGCGATTGGGTATAGGAAATGTCAGAGAGAGGGTGACAGACGAGTTAGGAGGTACATAGGAAGAGTGTTGGAGAGAATGCGTGCGAGTTAGTTTGTTAGGAGGTGTCTATTGACATTACATTTAAACTCCTGGAGGTTGTAGCCGTCGGAAAAGCAAGTATATGGAAGGGAATTCCACAGGCGAGTAGTGCGAGAAAAGAAGCTGTTGGAGTAGAAATTGCGGTTACATTTCGTCGGTTTCACTGTAAAAGTGTGGGACCTAGTTGCCAATCTAGTATCTCGTGCGAATTCACACCTAGTGGGCACCAGTGATTTAAGTTCATCCGAGCAGAAGCCGTGAAAGTACTTATAGAAGAGGCACAGGGAAGCCACGTCACGCCGGTGAGAGAGTGACTACAGGCGGTCTGCTAAGTCGGTATCGATCACATTACAGATTCTCCGCTGTATTTTGTCAAGAAGCCCGAGGAGAATAGCAGGGGCACCAGACCAGATGTGGCAGCAGTATTCAATACACGGGCGGACAGTAGATTTATATATGTGCAGGATAGATTCAGACAGAAAGAATTTCCGGGCCCTGCACAGAGAGCCGACTTTCATAGCAGCGGATTTAGCAATGGATTTGACGTAGTCATTCCACTTGAGGTCCGCTGAGAGTGTCAGGCCATGCAGGCGTAGTGCTTTACTCTCTGGGAGGCAAGCATGGTCCATGCTAATGGGAGGAAGGTGCGATTGTCTGTGGTGGTTAATTGATAGCAGCTTCGTTTTGGAAGAATTGAATTTTACGAGCCATTTCTTACCCCAATCCACCACGGATTGGAGGTCCTTTTCAAGCTCGGCAGCGAGGTTCGCCATTATCAAAACAATATTTATCCTTTTTGTCAAACAGCTTGCATTTTTGCTGGTGGATAAAAATACACTTCATAGAAATAAGCACAAGGTCATATAATATATAACGTTTCTTCCATATAATTTTTTCAAAATGTTCATTTATGGACATTTTAAGTGCATTTCCTCCGTCGACTATCTCCTATTATTACACAGCCACGTCCATTGGACAACATATTTACATAATATAAGACAAATCAATAAGTGATATAGAACAACATATACAAAAGTGATAAAAGTAATTTCAATGTAAAAGGTGACATCATTTTCTCTTCACATTGTGCGCATGTATTTTTGCCGAGACATTTTTCTTGATTCAAAATATAAGTTTAGTCCTCCATCTTAGACAAAACAATGAATCAGGCCAGAATCTTCGCCTTTTTAGTTGGACATTAACTCTTTTTTTTGTTTCCTTTTTTCCTTTACTCTTTCTTTTTTTTTTCATTTATTTATTCGTTCATTCAAGCGCTAATCCCAACCCACACACTAGCCAACGAAAAAACTGTTTTGTTTCAGTTGTCTTTTGCCTCTTTTTCTTTTTTTTTCTTTCTGGTGAGTTTGTTATCAACTTTGTGGCATCGACCAACTCCTTTGTGATGCACTGAAGAAAAATTAAACAACAACAAAAAAAAAAAGATAGAATAATACATAATGTACTGGAAGAAAAAAAGAAAAATGAAAGAGTACCTATTTATTTCTATTATCATTATTATATTTTTCTGTTCTTATTTCTTTTTTTAACACAGTGTCACAGAGTTCTGTAATGTCTGAAAATGTTCGCGGTTTTTCTTTTTGAAGAACACAAACAACTATAAAGTTTCTACAATGTTCAAAAGTTCGTTTTCTGTTCTTTTTCTTTTTCCTTCACAATGTTCAGAAAGTTCTTTTTTTTTTTTTTTAATCATATCACCCTAAGCAAGGCGAAAACGCCACTGATGCGCAGGGGGCTACGTAAGAGAGAAAAGATTGGAAAAGAGAAAAACCGGAAACCACAACCTAAACAGGAAACAAGAGATGAGCCTCTTCACCTGTTCAATAGACGTGGGTGGAGTATGAACCGGGCGATAGTTTAGACTATCTACTCCAATTGAAAAAAATAAAAATAAAAAAACAGAGTGAAAAGATTGGAGAAGAGAAAAGCCGGAAACCACAACCTGAACAGGAAACTTCACCTGTTCAATAGACGTGGGTGGAGTGTGAACCGGGCAATAGTTTAGACTATGTACTATAATTGAAAAAAAAAATAACAAAAAAGAGTGAAAAGATTGGAGAAGAGAAAAACCGGAAACCACAACCTGAACAGGAAACAAGGTATAAGCCTCTTCACCTGTTCAATAGACGTGGGTGGAGTGTGAACCGGACGATAGTTTTCTATCTATTTCCTCTCTTTTCGAATTGCATTACACACACACGCACCCCGATGCACCACCATATATCGTTGACATTAACCGTATCTTCAATTTCAAATTGACCTCGGATAAATGAAATCGCATACCCCGTGTGAATTTCTATTCGAGTTTCCATTACACACGGAATTTTATAAATTTAAATAATACTTTGATTGAACATGGAAATCTGCTATTTTTTTTAAAGTCTACCTAAGAAAGCAACAACGAAAACAACCAAACGATAAAGAAAGAAAAAAGCACAAAGAAAAGATCTGACTGTATCTGATGCTGGACATGCGTTTTGATCGGGGGATTAGTCGCAGCTTTTATAACTTTAAGCTCTCAACTAGCTTAATCTAAAAATGGGACCGTCTTACTCTAAATACCACATTTTAACATTTTTCAAACGGACTGCAACTACTAGCCACATTGCCATATGGAAGCTAATCTAATCCCCTTTTTCGAACGCCGTTCTCTTTTCCAACATCTTAATCCAAAACAAATCTTTCCACGCATGTCTAACCTTCTTTTCCTGCGGTCTTTATCATACCTCAAATCAACCTCAAATAACTTAACTACTGCGGTTTTCTTTATGTTCTTTCTAACAAAGCGACTATAAGAGGTAAATCCAATGATGGCTTTTACCTGCCTACAACTGGTTGGGGCCGAAGCCGAACTTAACGACTGGAAGAGTCCGAAAAATGTTTCCACGTTTTACATTTACAACGACATTTCTCTTCCTCCAATTCCACTTTCTCCGACCACTACTTTTCTTTACAATGTGTCCAGAATGTATCATTTTTTTTTTAACTTTAATTCTTTCGTATGAACAGTCAGTCAGATAAGTGCCACACGTGATACACGCTTGGGTGATCATGTCTCGAAAGAATCTTAACTGACTGAGCAGTTCATTATCCTGCAGTAGGTTGACATTGCTTTCTGTAGTAGATTGGTTGCCAGCCAAGGCTATAGAACCCAATATGTTCTGTTATTTAACCCATAACTGGAGGGAAGATACGGATTAATACCTTTCCCAGGGGTATTTGCGCGTAAGTGAATGCACGGAATTCAACTGGAATTTGAACTCGTCTCCCCGATTTGTCGTTCCGAGTCGATATCCACTGCACCACAACACGACCATCTAGTGCTTTTTACTCTTTTTTTCTTGTGCGGTGTTAAACAGAGTTGATCAATCTGGTTTCTTCCTAAAAAAAATCAACAAAACGAGAAATGTTGTATACCCACTTTAACGACTATGATTTATTCGACAATGACCCCAAATAATTCTCATGAAATCGAATTTCTATTTCACACTGATAAAATTCCGATATTACCGCGTATATATAAAGAAAAGCATATAACATATCTTCATTCGCTACTTGGTGAAATTGGCTGTAAAATACGAGTTGCTTCGTGGGTGGGCAGCACACACGCATCAAGCCAGTCAGTGGCCGCAGACTCGTCTGCTGATCTCATCTACTTCCTGACTTCTTACTGCTAACTCAACTGTCTTCCAATCTATATATCGCTAGTCTCGTTTTGCCACGTCAAAACAATTTCACGGTTTACATTATCTGTCCTTGGCTACGCTGGTTATCAAAACACAAAGAACTATTACATTCTATCAATGCAATAATATTTATTTTTCTGTAAATACGTTTCTGTCTCTACACTTCCTGACCTGGGAAATTGTGCCTGTCACTTTTCCAAACAATATCTATTATCAAAACAATATTTAACCTCTCTTTTGTCAAACAGATTGCATTTTTGCTGGTTGAAATACCCTGCTGTGCGAAATTACGCACCAGGTAATATATTATATAACAATAAAAGACTTACTGGGGGAGAAGAGGTGGATTCACAACTAAGAGTATTTCCGCTTAAATCAATTAAAAAAAAACTCAGTGGGAATTGAAACTCGGATATCAACAATCACACCACCTGGACAACCAGGCTTGATGATGCTTTGATAATCGTACAGGAACCGGTGTTTCAACGTAAAATGGCCGGAAGCGTGCCAATACTAGGACGACAATGCTTTCGACGGCAGTACCACTAGAGCCTACCACATAGAGCCTACCACATAAAGCCTACCACATAGAGCCTACCACATAGTGCTTACCACATAAAGCCTACCACATAGAGCCTACCACATAAAGCCTACCACATAGAGCCTACCACATAGAGCCTACCACATAAAGCCGACCACATAAAGCTTACCATAGAGCCTACCACATAAAGCCTACCACATACAGCCTACCACATAAAGCCTACCACATAGTGCCTACCACATAGAGCCTACCACATAGTGCCTACCACATAGAGCCTACCACATAGAGCCTACCACATAAAGCCTACCACATAGAGCCTACCACATAAAGCCAGAGAAATATCTGGTCTTATGCGATTTTTTTTTTGCTTGCTTTTTACGCTTAGTTCTTTTTTGCTTCTGTTGTCGCGGCGTTTTGCCTGAATATTTCTTAAAGCTTCATGCATGGTGATTCACCAAACCTGACAGCCGGTAGCGTATATGGTCCATTAGCGGGAACTGGTGCGACTCAGTGTGAGTGCCGCCTTAAGGGCTACTAGTGCTGGTTAGGTTAAATACGATCTTTTTAGTTACAGCTGTCATTTAACTTTATTTTATTTCCCTTCTTTTTTATTGCGAGTAATTTTATTCTACTTTTAAAACAGCGTTTTAAAATTATTTTCTATTTTTTACTGTTGTTTTTTACAACATTTTCGAGTCACATATTCTTCGGTTTGCAGATTAAACTGTGGAAAGTCGAACGAGACTTGAATCTGCAACTCATACCGAAGGAACTTAAGGAATGTAGCAAAGCCATTGGGACAAGCAAGGTTCGTTGGTGAAAGAAATTTTTTGAATAAGTAAAAATTAATGTAACTGCCTTCGCCTTGATTTCTTTTACGCCTTTTTTTTAACTTATGTTCACCATATCAGTCATTTAAATGACTTACGTGATACATGCTTGGGCGATCATGTCTCTCTCGATACATGATTAACTAGGCAGTAGGTTTTTCCGTAGTAGTTTAACATTTCTTTTGGTAGTTGACTGGTTGCCAATCAAGGCTTTAGAACCTAATCTGTCCTGCTATTCAACATTTAGCTGGAGGGAGAAGAGATGGATTATCATCTTTTCCAAGTATTTGCGAGTATGTGAAATCAATTAATTTAACTGAAATTCGAACTCGGATCTCCAATTTCTCATTATCCATTGTACCACAACTCCCATACAAGGCCCAAAAGCTATCCAAGAACGTTGTTGTGTGAACTGTGAGAGTACGTTTATGAGGATATATCTGAAAAAGAACGGTTAATCTCAGACTTAAAGAGTTTATGATTGTAGTGGTCGAGAAAGCATCCACTTGAGAGACGATTTCACAAAGTTTGCGAGAAGCTATCCGATTGGGAATTTCTTCTTAATAATGAAATGAGAAGGGAATGAGGGTGGTTTGCCTCAGTGTACGTGGCCTTGTTGGTATTAACGACGAGGATTAGGGTTGACCGAATTTACCAAGCAGTTGCACAAACCTCTAAATTACCTTGATTTGTATATGGAACTATTTTTCCTGTCCCACTTAAATATCGTTCTATTTTCTCTCTTAAATAATTGAACATAACAACAATCACAAAGTTTGCAATTAATCTGACGGACAAATCACGTAAGATCACCGAAGTTAAGCAACGTCGAGCCTCGTCAGGACATAGATGAGTGACCTCTTGGGAATGCAAGTTGGTGTAATGCGATTTTTAGACTAACGGCCATATCAAGTTGAATCATCAGTTCTCGTACGATCACCGAAGTTAAGCAACGTCGAGCCTTGTCCTTAACTAGATGGGTAACCACTTGAGAATATCAGGAGCTTTAAGTTTTGATGTGTGGATTGTGAAATGGAATTTTTAGGTTTACGGACATATCACGTAGAAACCCCAGTTTTTCACTGAAGTTAAGCAACGTCGATCCTGGTCAGTATATAGATGGGTGACCAGATGAGAATACCAGGTGCTGTTAGCTTAGATGTGCAAGTAGTGGAATGGTTTTTTTAGGCTAACGGCCATATCACGTTGAAACGCCAGTTTTTCACTGAAGTTAAGCAACGTCGAGCCTGGTCAGCATATAGATGGGTGACCAGATGAGAATAGCAGGTACTGTTAGCTTAGATGTGCAAGTAGTGGAATGGATTTTTTAGGCTAACCACCATATCACCTTAAAATGTCGCTTCTCGTTCGATCACCGAAGTTAAGCAACATCGATTCTGGTCAGTACGTAGATGGTCTCAATTCGAGTAGGATTAGTTATATTTGCATGCGCAAATAACTTTAGGAAACATATGAATACAACTGTTCTCCAGGTTATGGGTTAATTAGTAGGGCTTGTGTTAGGAAATATTTATTATCGCCACAAAATCAAGCAAGTACAGGCATTTAAATAACTGGGAAGTTTTCTAACAGAAGATGGAAAGTGCAACACTGAGATCAGAAGGCGAATTGGCATGTCCAAAAATGTATTCCAGAAGGTGAATAGAGCATTGAGAGACAAGAAGTGAGTATTGGATTTGCTATGTGATGTCTTTTTTTCGGTATGGTAGTGAATACTGGACAATATCCTCAAAGATGAAGGACAGACCTGAAGTAACCGAAATATGGTTCTACAGAAGGATGCTGAGGATAACATGAACCGGACATGTGAGCAACGACAAAGTTTTAGTTGGCAATAAATGATCTGCCGAGGTTGATTTATCATAAAACAAAACGTTTTATGATAAATCAACCTCGGCAGATCATTTATTGCCAACTAAATTCTTATTTATTTATTGCTGGTAATACCTTTTTCTTTCAACAATTTATTGTTGTTTTTTTTATATAAGTTTTTGTGTCTACTAATACGTTTTTCTTTTCGAGTATCATGATTCATTGGGATTTGTTTTAAAGGGCAGAGTCCCCAAGTCCTACCCTGTTATTTAACCCATAAGTAGAGGGAAGGAACGGATTAATACATTTCCCAAGGGTACCAGTGCTTAAGTGAATGCAGGGCATTCCACTGGAATTCGAAATCGGCTCACCGATTTCTCTTTATCGAGCCGATATCCACTGCACCACAACGCACATCCGTCACTAAACGATTACAACACCTAGTATTCCCAAGAGGTCACTCATCTAAGTACTAACCAGGCTCAACGTTGCTTAACTTCGGTGATCGAGCGAGAGACTGTGTATTCTATATGATATGGCCGTAAGCCAGAAGTTTTAGAGAGGATGGAAACAAAAAGGAAATTGATACTTACCATCAGGAAAAGACAGCTAAAGTTGCTGGAATATGTAATGAGGAAAAAGGACTCAGAGAACATGATACTCACAGGTAAGATAGTGGAAAAGAGAATCAGGGGAAAGCAACGTTTGACATACTTAAGGGGCCTGAGCAAGTGGATGACAGAGTGGGGTTTAGGTGGAGTAACACGAGAAAGTGTGCACATGGACACGACACATAGAAGAAGAAGAAGAAGAAGAAGAAGAAGAAGAAGAAGAAGAAGAAGAAGAAGAAAAATTCTTACAATCTGAAAATATATTCTAGCTTTAAATAGCATTTAAATTTGAAAAGTTAAATAAAATGTAAATTTAAAAATGTTATAAAGATATAACAAAACAAAAACCGTTGAAAGATTCATTAGCTCTAAACCGGTATCGCTCTTTATAATGAAATGCACAATTTTAGCTGAAAAGTGGTACCACGTCTGGAACGCCTGGGAAAATAATTAACAATTGATGCCATGAATGTATATATCGTGATGCTGAAGCGGTCTATTTTTCAAAATCAGTATCGCAATTAGAATACTTGTTTACAACATGAACGACTTACTATCATTTCACGTTGAAACATCTGTTCTCGTACGATCACCAAAGTTAAGCAACAAGATGGGTGAGCAGATGAGAATACCAGGTGCTGTAAGTATGGATGTGCGATGGTGTAATGGAATTTTTAGGCTTAAGGCCATATCACGTAAAAACGTCAATTTTCGTACGATCAATGAAGTAAAGCAATGTCGAGTCTGCTCAGTATATAAATGGGTGACCGCTTGAGAATAGCAGGTATTGTAATTTTAAATGTGTGCGTTGTGTAATGCATAGTGGCTCAGAATTGGAAATATAAATGATATAAATGAGTTTCAATTCCAGTCGAGTTCATTATATTCATTTACGCACAATTATTTGGCGTCGCTTTCTTAAAATCTAATACTTGTTCTTTGTTAGTTGCTAAAAAAGAAAATGGTAGCAGCAGTAGAAATTCATACCAAAATTCTTGCAGAAGTTTCAATCTAGTTATTAACATAGTCTTTTTTTCTTCTCAGTCATGTAATTCTCCATTTGAGTAAATGCCTCGTAGATGCTTTTAAGACCACTGTCCTTTGTAGATGTAGGTTTTCAGAGCTTTTTGCACACCAACCACCCCCTTCTCCTGATTTGGTTTGTCAACATTCTGGGGGTAAATTTTCGTTGTAAGTCCCGACGCTTTTCCCCTTCAAATTTATCCAAAATAGCATTATCTCTGTGCAAATGTATATGCTGAACTCAAATCAAGTGTCAGTTAGTGAAGAAACTTCCCTTTTTTTTTATCTAAATGTCCATAAAAGAAATGAACTATATCTTGCACTTTTTCTCTCCCGTAACTCTTACGAAGTCATGTAATTAAGTGCAGAATGACGTACTGCGCATGTAAACGAATTTTGGCAGGATTTCTCTTCATTTACTGATACTTCCGGCGATGTACTTCCGGTAATTAAAGTAATGCGCTATTGTATTTCTACGCTTGTTACTTTCATAACAGGAAGTACATAGCCGGAAGTTTTAGTAAAGGAAGAAAAACGACCAAAATTGCTTCCTAAGTAGAACGTCATTCAGCAGTTAATTACATGACTTCGTGAGAGTTACGGGAGTGCAAGATATAGTTCGTTTTTTTTATGGACTTTCAAAGCAAAAAAAAGGTAAGTTTTTTCAATAACTAATTGTTGATTTGAGTTCAGCATATACATTTGCGCAGAAATAATTATATTTTGGATAAATTTGAAGAGGGGAAAAGCCGTCGGCACCTAAAACGAACATTTACCATTCTGGGAAGATTTGACTAAACATTAAACTACAATAAACGGCAGGTACAATGATTGATCAGTTGAAGGCTTTCACAAAGTTATGCAGAAGTAATTCTTCTGTAAGCTGCAATGAGAACATGTTTGAATTTATTATTACTCACAGTAGCAGTTGGCCTGCCACTGTTATGCCTGTCATTAGGGTTAGCTTCCCTAGGAATTTCAATTAATTCAACTGACCCATTTCTTTACTATTTTACTATTTCTATTACTATTATTTTATCAAATGTCCATAAGTATTCACTAATTTTCTGTTAATGCTTACAGCACTTTATGCTTCTCAAAAGAGAAATTCTATTATAGGTTTGTATTTTCGACCGAGCAAAAGTAAGGGACCGGATGTTCGCACTCTCACGACCAAAAAGCAAATGATCAAAAGTCGTCGGTGCGCCGGCGGCTTCGCGCAGATGTTCCGGTTGAAAACTAAAAATTAATTAAATATTAAATTTCCAGTTCGCGAGCCTACGCGAATTTTATTTATCGGCCAATGGGAAGCCCAGAATCAAATACAAGTGTGAAATCCCAAATGATCTGCTGCGATCCAAAAGGAAGATATAAAAAGCCGATACTAAGTCAAGCGGCTATTATGCTAGCCTCCCTCCCCTCTCACCTTATCTTCGCTGTCTCAAAACTACTTACTGACCTAAGGAGCGAATACATCAAAGGCATTCCTTACTTACAACGCTCCCACGTTTCTAAACATTAATTCTCTTTGTAGCATTTTATTGCCATGTACATTTTAACGTCCGTTGGACCTATACTTCAAGTATTACTTGAATTGTAAAAACCTTAATTGATATGTGTATATATATAAAATGTTATTTTTCAACTAAATTTGCTTTTCTTGATTTGTAATCATTTTATGACATAGTGTCCTATCTACAACGAGGCCAAATCCCTTTAATCTGCAACAATATACAACTACCCTTCACTGGAACGGACTCCCACTATAAACTGGAAAAGAATGGATAACCCGCTATACATGCATCCAGAAATTAAACCATTTTGAAAGAGGTTTATATTTAAGAACATCTTTCAGAATATATTTGTTACCCATGAGATTCTATTTAGCGAGAATTAATCAGCTTTTTGTATTCTTCAAATTTTTCAATCTGATATCGTTCAATAGTTTAGAACTGACAGAAAATATATATTAGTCAAATTTTAGTGCTAAAAAGTTACAAGATAGCTGCAACTCCTTTTTCTACGTGCAGTGTCCTTTCAGGACGTAGGCAATCATGGCCCTCCACATCTCCATGTCCTTTGTAGCTCCTAACAGCCCTTCTCCTGTTATACCTCTAAAACCCCACGCTGCTATTCATCTGTTCAAGTCCATCAAGTATGTCATTGAGTTGAGCTAGCCCCGTGACGAGCACCTGGTCCACCCCTCTGCTGCAATAGGCTGGCGCGGCCGCGAGACACTGTTCCCCGGGACCAAGCATCTGCAGTGTAATTTTTCTCAGATGCAACCCTGTCCTCCCGGACGCAGCTATAACTGAGCAGCCCTCTGTCTTCGTAGACAGAGACGCAGCTGAGAGATGATTTTTGCTCCTCACCCGACACAAAAATGTACCAGGGCTAATGGTAGGTTTATGCTGCTAGCGCCAATTTTATGAAGTCATAAGCCTTGGGTGTCAACACAGCACGATACAGTCTGGCTGGGATTCATGTGTCATGCTGTAGATCTATCTATCTATCTATCTATCTATCTATCTATCTATCTAAAATAGCCTATTCATATCTATCTATCTATCTATCTATCTATCTATCTAAAATAGCCTATTCATATCTATCTATCTATCTATCTATTTGTCTATATTTCTGAAATGAGGTAGTGTTTACAGTATTTACATTATTAGGACTATTGTCCTCATCTTTCTTGCCATTTGTACAACGCTTCGGCCGTTGTACGCTCCAGTCTTCTTCACATGCTAGGAATTTCGAACCGAACGTTTTATTACAATCACTTGGGTATATCATCTTCATTCCTTGCGTAAAGCCTCGACTGGAGATCATGAGCTATCGCCTTCTAACCCTGCATGTTACTTGTTCACAACTGCTATAGCCTGGTATTGAACTCACAACTCTAAGAATCAAGTCAGGAACTAATCAACGTCTATATCCACCAACAAAGATGAGGACAATAATCCGAATAATTTAAATAATATCTATCTATCTATCTATCTATCTATCTATCTATCTATCTATCTATCTATCTATCTGTCACAGTCTTTTAATATCTATCTGTTGTGGCCTCTTAGGACCAGGAAGACAGACACGAAAACAAGAAGGTAGGGTGAACCAGTGTATTGGAATATTAAAACATATATACAAAATAAGAGTGCCATTAATCAGTAGATAGAAATTTCCATCCGAACTGTCAAGTTACACTGCGTCTGGACTTCCTCCCTTAGGAAGTCTTGCAGGTTAGTATTTATGAAGAAGGAAGAGTTCATTCCAATGTAGTAGGGCACCATAACACTATATTTTTAGTCTTGTTATCCCATGCAAGGCAGTAAAGCCACTAAGATACAAATGGTTACTGAGTGTTAAAGAATAAGAAAGAAATGAAACATTATGAAGGAGTGGGGACAATAGAAGAGTAAATATGAAGACAGTTGATAACGATTTTCTGTTGCTTTTAAATTTTTGAATATCAAAAATGGCTGGAAAGCATGGGGTCAGAAGAGTGTATCACAAGAGAAAAATATGAAAAAGAAAACTGCTGACATAGAACTTATGACTACATCTAGCCAATTCAACTGTGATTTGATGAGATCTTGCACTCAGTTTAGTATTTTAGTATTCCCCAAACATATAACCTATATTTTCAAATTTAAAAGTTGAACTTCATTCTCATATGTGAAATTAAACACACACATATCTTTCTGTTTTCCCCCATCCATATTAACTATGTAAATAAGAAGCGTATTAATTTATGCATTCAAATGTTTGTTTGTAATTATCTATCTATCTATCTATCTATCTATCTATCTATCTATCTATCTATCTATCTATCTATCTATCTCAGTCTGTTCATTATCTATCTATCTATCTATCTATCTATCTATCTATCTATCTATCTATCTATCTATCTATCTATCTAGTCTGTTCATATCTATCTATCTATCTATCTATCTATCTATCTATCTATCTATCTATCTATCTCAGTCTGTTCATATCTATCTATCTATCTATCTATCTATCTATCTATCTATCTATCTATCTCAGTCTGTTCATATCTATCTATCTATCTATCTATCTATCTATCTATCTATCTATCTATCTATCTATCTATCTATCTCAGTCTGTTCATTATCTATCTATCTATCTATCTATCTATCTATCTATCTATCTATCTATCTATCTCAGTCTGTTCATATCTATCTATCTATCTATCTATCTATCTATCTATCTCAGTCTGTTCATATCTATCTATCTATCTATCTATCTATCTATCTATCTATCTATCTATCTATCTCAGTCTGTTCATATCTATCTATCTATCTATCTATCTATCTATCTATCTATCTATCTATCTCATCTGTTCTGTTCATTATCTATCTATCTATCTATCTATCTATCTATCTATCTGTTTGTATCTAAGTCTGTTTCATCTATCTATCTATCTATCTATCTATCTATCTATCTATCTATCTATCTCAGTCTGTTCATTATCTATCTATCTATCTATCTATCTATCTATCTATCTATCTATCTATCTGTTTGTATCTAAGTCTGTTTCATCTATCTATCTATCTATCTATCTATCTATCTATCTATCTATCTATCTATCTTATTTATTCAATTTTCTCTATTTCTGTCTCTTTCTCTCTATATCTTTTTTAATCTGGAATTAATTTTCGTCTTCAAGGACATTTTCCAGTGCGTCTGTGTCAGGATGGAAAAGCAGGAGAGGATTTAATTCAAATAAAAACATGATTATCTCAACTGATGACTTTCATCTGCCTTCTCAGAGATGCAATCTATTGAAGATGTAAACTAAAAAACAAAATGCGAATACCTTGAATTCCTATCTATCTATCTATCTATCTATCTATCTATCTATCTATCTATCTATCTAAGTCTGTTCATATCTAATCTATCTCCGTCTGTTCATATCTATCTATCTATCTATCTATCTATCTATCTATCTATCTATCTATCTATCTATCTATCTATCTATCGTATTTCAATCCGCTTATTTATTTATCTATCTATACGCGCTAAAAAGCCTGCCATCTTCTACCGGACGCTTGTGGCCTAGGAGTAGAATCCCCGACAGACGCCGATTCAGTCGGGTTTCAATCCTGGGTTAGGAAGCGAACGGAGTCTAAGCCGTACTGATGAGCTGTAATACAGCGAAACAGATCTGTCTGCGGATGACTATAGTATATATATATATATATATATATAAGTCTTTAAACGACCTATGTCTCATGTGTTTACATGGAAAACTGTAAATGTCTTAAGAATAAAAATCAATAAAATGAACGTAATGAAATAAATATCACATAAAAAAACATCAAAAAATGTTAACCTTAAAATATACTTAAAAATTCTTTATGAAACATTATCTTACATATATCCGATAATTTGTTTTGTATTATAATACAATATTCATTAAACAGATATTGTTTTGCAAATTAGGACTTTATGAAAAAATTGCTGAAAAATGCATTGAACACCAAAATAAAAGTAGTATAATCATACAGAAAGACGGGTTGTTATGAAAGAGGGGGAATTTCTTCTAGTCAAATTAAGGCAGTCACAGATGCTGATTGCAATCCTGTGACCATCAGACGACACTTAAGACAAAAGGCATGGTAAATAAAAAGCGTAAACAAATTCCTCGGCTGCTTCCACGTCACAAGGTGGACCGCTTAAAGTTTGCTTGTGAATACCAAACATGGGACGTTGAGAAGTGGAAGAAAGTCCTGTTCTCTGATGAGAAAAAATTCAATCTAGATGGTCCTGATGGCTTCCAACGATATTGGTATAACAAAAACATGCCTCCTGAAATTTTCTCCACACGTCATTGTGGAGGAGGGTCCCTAATGGTATGGAGTGCCTTTTCTTACAGAGGGACGATGGAGCTCCAGGTGGTGCAGTGTTGTCAAACAGCGGCTGGTTATGTTAGCATGCTACAAAAAGCATCATTGATGATGGAGGGTCATCGTTTGTGTGTGGATGGATGGTTATTCCAACAGAATAATGCTGCAATCCATTCTGCAAGACGGACCTTTCTACGAGAAAATGGGATCCATCTCTTGGGACATCCTGCATGCTCACCAGACTTGAACCCAATTGAAAATGTTTGAGGATGGATGACAAGAGATGTTTATCGAAATGGCAAACAATATTCAACAAAAAATGAACTTCGTGAAGCCATCTTCAGAAGCTGGAGGAACATCCCCCGCACCTTAATGGAAACGCTTATTTCTAGCATGCCCGACAAAATTTTGAAGTCATCAAAAGCAGTGGAGGCAGAACTCATTATTAAATTTGGTTGTTGAATGTTTTCATACACTTTTCATACACTTTTTGTACAATTTCGTAGAATTTTTGTCTCTGGTCTTATAAATTTGATCATGTGTAAATCGCCTCATGTAAATTTCTAAATAAAATGTTTGGAATATAGCTTTTTGTTTCCATAACCTTTTAGATTGTAGTATTGGTAACCTTAAGTGGGAGGAGTTTAAAATCTACCCGTAAAAATATTTCTTTTTTTTAAGATTTTTAAGTCGTCTTAAAATTTCAATCAGGAGTGTATTAGGTTCATGCAAACATAGTTAAAAGTGTTGTAAGTAACTCCTCCCTAATTTTGAAAGTGTTTTGTTGCTTAAAATTCCAGTAACGGTTGACAATAGATAAATTCTCCCAACTGGCAATTGAATTGATATATAATGTTGGTTTTACGTAATACATCAGTTGGTGGGGAGGATTTATTAATATACACTACCGGCCATAATTATTACGCTACTCTAGTGTTTTAAAGAATTGATGTATTCCATGCTATTTTTTAGTAGTTATTGCCAAGTGAATAATTCTATATGAAAATAGAATGGTTCTTTTGTACAATAACATGTGCATCAAATAAATTTATAAGTGTTTAATAATTAGCTATATTGCAGTTTTATCAATGAAAAAAATGAAGAAAATTGAGGGTGATTCGGACGAGTTCATCTTTGCTTATTTATTTATGTGCAGGATAGATTCAGACGGAAAAAACTTCCGGGCCCTGCACAGAGAACCGACTTTCTTGGCAGCGGATTTAGCAATGGATTCGATATAATCATTCCATTTGAGGTCCGCTGAAAGTGTGAGACCAAGGAGACGTAGTGTTTTACTCTCTGGGAGGCAAGCCTGGTCCATGCTAATGGGAGGTAGGTGCAATTGTCTATGATGGTTTATTGATAGTAGCTTCGTTTTAGAAGCATTAAAATTTACGAGCCATTTCTTACCCCAGTCCACTACGGATTGGAGGTCCTTTCCAAGTTTGGCTGCAAGGTTAGCTTTGTCGCCCACGCCAGATTTTTGATCGAGGCGAGAGTAAACTGTGGTGTCATCGGCGTACATACCTACTTGGGATCTTATGGTATCAGGGAGATCATTAATATAGATCAGAAAGAGCGTAAGACCCAGGATAGAGCCCTGAAGGACACTCGCGCTCGTATGGTAGTTCTGGGAAGCATGTCCGTTTATTACCACTTTTAATGTGCGATTAGATAGGAATGACTGGATTAGTTCAAACAATTGTCCAGCTATACCATAGCTCCGCAGTTTGCATAGAAGGCCAGCATGCCAAACTCTGTCGAACGCTTTAGATATATAAGGCGACGGTTCGTGCTTTGCCATTCCTGTCGAGTGCCTGGTATATGTACTCGGTGATGGTCGTTAGCATATCAGCAGTAGACCTGGTGAAGCGAAAACCATACTGCTTGTCCGAGAGGAGCCTGTGTGCTGTAAGATGCTGAACCACCTCGGCGTTGATAATGGCCTAGAACACTTTGCCAAAGATCGGAAGAAGGCTGATAGGGCGGTAATTTGCGGGGTCCGAGGATTCTCCAGTGTTTTTGAATATAGGAACTACAGAGGAAGATTCCCAACAGGCAGGAAAGCAGGAAGCAGATAGGCAAAATTTGTAGAGTTTATAAAGGACAGAGGAGAGTTCAGAGACACATTTCCTTAATACTATGATTGGAATTCCGTCCCCTCCGCTCGCTTTGTGAGGGTCAAGTTTTGAGATTATCTTAGAGAAAAGTGAGGGTGTAATGTGGACGTCATTCAGTTGAGCCTCAATTCTAGGTGAGAAGTCTGGTGTAAAATCCCCAGACGAATCCAGACTCGAATTGTTCGAGAATCTGCGGGCAAAGCATTCAGCCTTGTCCGCTGAGGAGGTGAGGACCTCAAAATTATTGATTAGTGGGGATAAAAAGAAAGAATATATATTTTTTATTCTAAGCGAATATTTTTCCGGTAAAAACGGAAGGCAGTGATAGTCACAACAAGTTGTCAGGACTTTTGATGGGGTTAAATTAAGGTCAGATCCTTGATCTCACATTTTGCTGGGAAATGATTTTAAAATTTTTGAAAACCTAATATGATGTAATGAAGAAGAAGAAATTACGTCATATGAGGTGTTGATATTTCATTCATTGAGCCATAACTCTACCTTGAATTGTGTAGGCGGAAAATAATCTTATTGGTCAAAGTTTTGAGTCGCATAGATACTCCATCCACCCACCAAGTGAATTGGGGATAACTATAAAAGTCGGGACCCAGAGTTGTAGTAGTTGTTGAAATTGCATTCGAGATGTAACGAATGAGGTAAAAATAGAGCTCCGGGTTGAAGACGTAAAGAAATGTAGAAAAGCCTGCCGCCGATCAACTTAAAAGAGTTAAAGTCGAATATTTCGCCTCCGATAGAGTCCTAGCTAAAGATGTATAGAAACAGAATGAACCGAGAAAGAGTTAAACTAGCTGAAAAGAGATTTTTTATTGCCGAGTGAAAGGGACAAGACGAATCTACTATTATCACCAGAATGCTCAACTTCGGCCGTTTCCGTAAAGCTTCGGTAAAGAGCCAAGTTTAGAGTAGATAGTTTTTCAGAGCTGTCGAGCGAAAGAGACCAAACGACTCCCACCGCTGTCATCGTCGCAACTGTTCGCTCCCATTCGGTCGTTTCCGTAAAGCTTCGGTAAAGAGCTGTGAAAAAACTTCTTTTTACTTGGAAGATTGAAAGCTCTGATTATTCTTAAAGAAAACTTGACTCTGTTATGAAAAGAATTTTTTATTTCGAAAATTTGATTACTTAGACGAATCTTTCTCTCCGTTGTAAACTTTGAAATTCGGGAGTTGTACATTCTGCTCTTATTATTAATTATTTTATATATATATATATATATATATATATATATATATATATATATACGAGAAAAAGTCTTTATATATATATATATATATATATATATATATATATATATATATATATAAATATAAAGACTTTTTTTCGTAACTCATCCAGGCGTCTTCAAACTTATTCATTTATTATTTTGGTGTCGTATCTTTTTTCAATACAAGTGTACACGTGTGTCCGGTCTGGTTTGAGGTAGTAGAGAGACGGCTACCGGTTTTTCAACTTAACTTTCCTGAGATCAAAGAACACAGCGTTGGCAGGGGAGTTTACTGTTGCAATAAATGTCTTGAGGACCAGCTGCTGTGACTAGGCCATCATCGCGGTTGGCGACCCGAGAGCATCGTCACAACTGGTGCCGTTTCGATAGCGTCAACCCACTCAGGTTCCCGGGTTGGAATTGGACCCAGAGAGCCAGCCGGCCGATAGTGTTACACTTTCTCACATTTTCCGTCGTTTGTTACGTTTGATCCGGGTAGTTAAATTCATGTACCAGTTTGTTGCTAATGTCTCAAATACGCAGTACACACTCTCGGCTGTTTTACTGCAAAATATGTATTTTGCCGTCTTACTGTCAATAGCATGTGCGTTGTGATGCAGTGGATATCGGCTCGGAACGACAACTCAGGGAGCCGAGCTCGAATTCCAGTTGAAGGAAAAATTTTCTTCAGCTTATTAAATAGTCAGTCAGTTTAAGTGCCATACGTGATACACGCTTAGGCGATCATGTCTCGAAAGAGACATGACTGACTGGGCAGAAGATTATCCCGCAGTAGGTTGCCATTGCTTTCTGCGGTAGACTGGTTGCCGACCAAGGCTATAGAACCCAATCTGTCCTGCTATTTAACCCATAACTGGAAGGAAGAGACGGATTAATACCTTTCCTAAGGGTATCTGCGCGTAAGTGAATACAATGGATTCAACTGGAATTCGAACTCGGCTCCTCGGTTTCTCGTTCCGAACCGATATCCACTGTCAAAATATCTAATAATAAATAACTACATTGACACCTCTGTTCAAAAAGGAGGAGTCCCAGGCATGCCAGGATGCATGGAACATATAGGGGCCATTACAAAACTACTAAAAGATGCCAAGGAAAATAAGGGAGATATTGCAGTCCTCTGGTTAAACCTTAAGAATGCTTATGGGTCAATTCCCCATCGTCTGGTAGAAGAAGCTCTAATCCGGTACCATATACCAACTACTTTCACCACGCTCATTTTAAACTACTATAAGGATTTTAGAATGAGGGCAGTAACAAAGACCTCAACTTCAGCGTGGCGCAATCTTGAAAGAGGGATAATAACAGGCTGTACCATTTCAGCGACTCTCTTCGCATTATCAATGAATATGCTGATAGAAGCTGCTGAAGCGTATATGGATGACATGACCATAACCAGCACGTCCGCCATTGGGGCAAGGTGGTTGCTGAAGGGCATCGAAAAACTCATCGACTGGGCGAGAATGAGTTTTAACGCTTCCAAATCACGTTCCCTAGTAATGAAGAATGGTAAGCTTTCAAATGGCGAAAGATTTAAGCTCTTTGGAGATGACATACCTACAATACATCAAAAGCCAGTAAAGAGCTTGGGGAAGCAGTTCGATGAAACCCTAAAAGATTCAAGATCCGTAATATTAACAAAGGAGAATCTAAAAGGGTGGCTAATCAGGGTTGCTTACCTGGCAGTTATAAAGCTTGGATTTATCAATACGTCATTCTTCCAAAAATACTCTGGCCTGTAACTATCTACGATTTCACTTCCTCCAGAGTAGAACTAATGGAACGAAGCATAACATCACGACTACGTAGGTGGTTAGGTTTGCCAAGATCTCTATGCAGCGCAGCGTTATACGGGAAAACAAACGCACTGAAACTCCCGTTTAAAAGCCTACACGAAGAATTTAAAGTAGCTAAAGGGAGAGCCATAATCCAGTACGAGTGCTCGAAAGATCCCAAGGTAGCCGGTGCGGGAATATCAGTATATACAGGTAAAAAATGGAACGCCTCGAAAGAACTGAATACAGCGAAAGAAAGAATCCGAGAAAAGGCAATACTAGGGACGGTAGCCACTGGACGCGCGGGCCTCGGATTTTTTCCCTCAGAAAAATATGACAAACTGCAAGGAAAAAAGAAAAGTCATCTTTTGCAGGAAGAAATCAGAAACGGCGAAGAAGAGAAACGAATAGCAATCCATATCGGGATGAGACAGCAAGGGACATGGACCAAATGGAGCTCTATGTTGAAACGCCAAATCAAATGGTTCGAAATATGGCACGGTGACTCCAGATTAAAATTTCTAATTCGGGCAGTATACGACACAAGCCCCACAAACTTACAATTATGGGATAAAACCCAGTCGCCAAATTGTCATTTTTGCGGGCGCAAAGGTACCTTAAAACATATCCTGTGTAGCTGTAAATCTGCACTAGCTGATGGGCGTTACAGGTGGCGCCATGACGAAATTCTAAAAGAGATCGTGAAAATAGTTCAACATTCTATTAAAGAGAATGTTTACACTTATATTCAAAGTCAAATTCGTTGAGTATCTTTAAAGCATTAACCTTAAAAATCTCGCAAAAATTTCCAAGATTTTCCCTCTGGAACAAAATAGTTAATAGATGTGATGTTCTGACATGTTCTCTCGGTCCAGCAGATATAACGTGAAAAATAAATTTGCATACAATATAATGTTGAATTATTTCTGTAAAAAAAAAAAATCATTTGCATAAATAATTTTAATAAGATTATGTATTTAAAATAAAATATATATCTTTTAAATCAAGTTAATTATTACAATTACACATTACACATTGGACTCTTACCCTTTCATACTCTACGAGAAAAAGATTAACGACAGGAAGTCAACTCGTTAAAGAGCGAGAACTTTAAATTGAGGCTGTCATCTTTGAGAACTGCGGTCAAATAGAGGGTGGGGGGGAACTATTCCACTGCCTTTTTTTTCCTTTTCTTTTTTGTTTCTTTTTATCAATGCTGTATTTATTGTCTGGTTGCTTTTTTTATTATAAAAATAAAAACGATATGAAAATTGAATTAAAAATTAGCAATCTTTTTTTAATATGAAGCGTCTGCTGTTCGCTAAAGATATTGCTAATGTAACTTTTGAAACCTCTCATGTTATTGTTGGAATGTAAAGAAGGTCACGAAGTGCACTCGGTTATGACAACTATTTTAAACGAATACCTTCGCTGCCTTGTTTTTTTTTATGATTCTGACTTAGCTAAGCTTCGTATAGGATAAGTCTATCTATAATTGTGGGACACCTCGTAAGACTAGAGTTTGTAATATTTGTACCTAGTATGTTTTGGATAATAACTAAGAGATACAGATATTAACCTGTTAAAACAAACTTTATTTAACTTCGTCTGCATTCTTGTGTGAGTCCCTCGTGGCTGGCTAAAATGTCCGTTGGCGGGAGTAGCACGTGTGGCTGGTGTGAAATATTTTGAAGAACTAAAAAACTGAACTGCAACTAGTTGTTGGTCAGTAGGGATGGGCCAAAGAGAAAAAAAGAGAGGGAGAGAGAGATGAAGGGATTTCTGGGATAGTAGTTCGTGACCTAGGTGGAAGCACCTGGAGAAGACGTGGGAGAAGACAAAGTTAATATGTTTAGGTCGTATTATTTCTGATCTCTAGTAAGGGGATACTACAAGTTTATTGATATCAGCTTCAGTCTATTACTCTATAGAGACAAAAAATCACTGTTTTCTACAAGCAGTAGAAATTACTGTTTTCTACAAGCAGTAGAAATTACTGTTTTCTACAAGTAGTTTATGTATAATATCTTTAATGACCAAAGAGGAACAGGCGTTGCTACCGACGTTATAATATGAAAAAAATCTTTTAAAAAATTACTGTTTTCTACAAGCAGTAGTTTATGTATAATATCTTTTTTTAAATATCTTTTTTGTTTTTACCGCGAGGTTGTAAAAATACCAGGTTGGGAAACCTTTCGAGACATGATCGCCCAAATCGTGTATCACGTATGACGCTCGACTGACGGATCCCTGCCTAGTTTGAAGTGCACACTGAGGTGAAATACAATAAAAACACAATGTGGGGTTATCATTGACTGGTCGGTTGAAATTTAGGTAAGTTTTTAATCACAGGGAAGTAATCATCAGATTATTGGGTATTTCCAATCGACGTTAGTGGTTGGGGTTCAAACTAAGGTATAATATGTGATTTCTAATTATAATTTTCAAGGTTAGGGTACTGTCTTTGTTTATATGTTTTCCTGAAGACTTCAGTATCGAACTAAAAAAAGTTAGAGTGTTGAGTTAAATGGAGATTATTAATACAACCGGGAGTGTCAAGACATGGAACGAGAACAATCTATCCAGTGATTGAAATAAAGTGTTCGATTCAAAATTTTAATCCTCTGACAGCCAAAACGTCTTGCATATCGCAACAAAGATGAAGACAACAGTTTGAACAATAGTTACAATATCTCATCTCAGAAATATAGAGAAACATAACAATTTCGATATAAATATGCATAGTGTCTATAAGATTTGGTAAAGCGACTTCAAATAAAAATATAACCCTCACCAGTATCTGGAGACACGGTGTAAATTGAAAAATGGTGACATGGTAGTCAAAAGATTACGGTGAGAGTTTCTAGACCTATATTTTGATGGGCGGTCAAGTGGTCTGAAATAATAACAGTTTGAAAAAAAATAAAGCCTGTATTTGGTTCAAGACAAACTCTTTGAAAAAACTTGATAACTTATCTGTTTCTTACATTTAGCAATTAAAAAAAAATACGTCCGTCGTTTTACTAAAACATTTGTATTCTATCTCAAAATAACGCGAAAATTCTTGACCCAAACTCACGCCATCAGATTCTTGGGCCTGAAAATGAAAACGGCAGTCCAAGTTTAAATACCGACCGACCGTAGCTGCTACGTTATATATATATATATATATATATATATATATATGACAAAATGGAAAAAAGTTTTTTATGTGACGCATTGCGTTCTTTTAGTACTTCATTGACTAATTTTTTTATGTTGGTTTGACTACGCATGCGCAAGAAAGAGAGACGTAAAGAATTAAAAAGAAAGGTTTCTGTAAATATTTTCAGCATTCCTCTTTCGTGCACATGCGTAGTCGAACCAACGTAACAAATTTAGTCTAATTAAGCACTAAAGGATGATACGAATCACATGACAACTTATTTCACTTTGTCATACATTTTTTCCAATATTGTTCTTGATGTATAAAACTTCATATATCGTTATCTCATATATATATATATATATATATATATATATATATATATATATATATAAACATGAACACAGATACAGCTACCGGATTATTCTTTAGGCTAGTATAGACTGCAGCCTAGGGCCCCTCAAGCTTTTATAACGCAATGATATTAATTTTCTAGATTATATTTCTTTTAAATAGATTCATAAACTAAAATTAATATAGACAAATTTATATTTGTTTTTATTGTTTTATTCATCACGGTATTTTATTTAATTATGTGCCAATTTCGTTTGGGATTTAATAAGTAAAATAGTGGTATTTCTTGAATAATATTTTTATTGACAATCAAAAGATAGCCATTCTATTTTATTGAAAGAACTTGCAATAAATTTCCTTCAAGCTATGGAAATGTTGTGAGTAAAAAATATATATCAAGACAAGTAATGGCGAGTTTGAGAGTGGCACTGTCTGAGGAGTTTCTGCATGAGTTTTTTTTTTAATCATATCACCCCGGGCAAGGCGGTAACGCCACTGATGAGCAAGGGGCTACATAAGAGTAAAAGGATTAGAGGAGAGTGAGGAGAAGGACAAACCAGTTAGAAAAAAGAAAGAGAAGGGTGGGAATACAGGTGTAATGACAGTTTCGAAGGTGGAGAGAAAGGAAAGGGTCTACAGGACGGTGTAGAAAGAACTAGGGTCAAGTAGAGGATCTTCTTCTTCTATGTGCCCTGTCCTTTCAGGACGTAGGCGATCATGGCTTTCCACGTTTCCCTATCCCTGGTGACTCTTAGCACGCCTTCTGTTACATCACACAATCCCCATTCCGTCATCCACCTACTTAGGCCATTCAAATATGTTATCCGCTGCCTTCCTCTGTCTCTTTTTTTTATTTCTGGCCTGTCAATATAAGGTTCTCCAAGCCCTCCTTCATCATTGCATGTCCCAGGAACTTCAGCTGTCTCTTCCTGATGCTCACTATTAATTTTCTTTTCGTTGCCATTTTTTCCAAAACCTCATCATTGCTTGCATACTCGGTCTACGATATCCTCAGCATCCTTCTGTGGAACCACATTTCCACTGTTTCAAGTTTTTCCTTCATCTTCGATGATATTGTCCAGCATTCACTGCCGTATTGAAGAACTGACATCCCATAGCAATCTAGCACTTTCTTCTTTGTTTCTAGTGAAATTTTCCTGTATCTTAGTACTTTACTCATCTTCTGGAACGCGTCCTTCGCCATGCCAATTCGCCTTCGGATCTCTGTGTCGCACTTTCCATCACCTGTTAGAACACTTCCTAGGTATTTAAATTTTTGTACTTGCTTAATTCTAGTATCCCTCACCTGTATTTAGCATTTTGGGTTGTTCTTTTTGCTGATGACCATGCATTCAGTTTTCTTGCAGTTTATTTGTAGTCCTTATTGTCACTCTCCTCAGCTACCTTCTTTAGGAGGTCTTGATTGTCTGCAACCAGCACTGTATCGTCTGCATACATTATGTTGTTCAAATTGTGGCCTCCGATAACAAATCTTGGCGTAGCATCAAGGGTCCTCAAAATAGATGAGTATATCATTATTAAAATAATAAAGGAACGTATAGATAATATATAAAGTAGGTAGGGTTTGTAAAATGAGGGTGCGCGAAACGACTGTAGATGATGTGATTTGACAATGTCCGAAAGCGCAGAGGATATTTGAAGAAAATATCAAGCTCAGACATTTCATTAAATGTTTCAGTATCTTCTTATTTTATGTACCGTGTCCCTTCTGGATGTAGACGTTTATGGCACTCCACATCTTTCTGATCCTCTTAACTTTTAATATATTTTGTTTTGTTATTTCTCTCAAACCCTGCTTTGCCATAAATCTGCTTAAGCCCATCAAGTATGTCAAGCGCTGTTTCTCCCTGTTTTTCTTTCCCTCTATCCGCCATGTGAGTATGAGATTCTTTAAGCCCTCCTTCCTCATTACGTGTCCCAGAAACTTCAGCTGTCTATGAAGGTAAGTATAAGTTTCCTTATCATTTCCATATTCTCTAAAACTTCTTCGTTGTTCACATGTTCGGTCCATGGTATTCTCATCATCCTTCTGTACAACTGCATATCTGTTACTTCGAGTTTCTTTCATCTTTCGAGTTGGGGAGATTTTCCAGCAGTTGGTGCTATATGAAAGGATAGATATCACATATCAATAAAATATTATTTTCTTTGTGTCCAACAAATGTTGCTGTCTCTCAAAACCCTGCATAGCTTCAGATCTCAGTGTCATACTTTCCGTCCTCTGTTAGAAAACTTTCCAGATATTTAAATTTCTGTATCTGTTGATTTCGGCATCATCGATCTGTAATTGGCATTTGGGGCTCCTATTTTACTGATGACCATGCATTCAGTTTTCTTGAAGTGTGTGTTTATTCTTTTCTCTCGCTTGGCTTCACTTCGCGACCTTATGTAGGAGGTTTTGTATTTTCCTTTCCGTGTCTGCTATCAGCACTATATCATTTGCATGTCTTATTATGATTGTGACAGCCAATGACGAATCAATGTAGGACTTATAGTTAATTTAGAATTGCCTACTAAAAAATACATACATTCGGGGTGCATCAGAAATACCTCCCACATATGCCTCCCAGAAATACTTTGCACATAAACACTGTGGCAATGGCGTCTTCATCAAGCTAATGTCTTATTCTTATGTAAGAGGTATTTCTTGGTCGTATATGTGGGAGGTATTTCTTGCACGTATATGTGGGAGGTATTTCTTGGTTGTATATGTGGAAAGTATTTCTTGGTCGTATATGTAAGAGGTATTTCTTGTTCGTATACGTGGAAGGTATTTCTTGGTTGTATATGTGGAAGGTATTTCTTGGTCGTATATGTGAGAGGTATTTCGTGTTCGTATATGTGAGAGGTATTTCTTGGTCGTATATGTGGGAGGTATTTCTTGCTCGTACATGTGGAAGGTACTTTTTGGTCGTATATGTGAAAGGTATTTCTTGTTCGTATATGTGGGAGGTATTTCTTGGTTGTATATGTGGAAGGTATTTCTTGGTCGTATATGTGAGAGGTATTTCTTGGTCGTATATGTGGGAGGTATTTCTTGCTCGTATATGTGGGAGGTATTTCTTGGCTGTATATGTGGAAGGTTTTTCTTGGTCGTATATGTAAGAGGTATTTCTTGGACGTATATGTGGGAGGTATTTCTTGGTTGTATATGTGAAAGGTATTTCTTGGTCGTATATGTGAGAGGCATTTTTGGTCGTATATGTGGAAGGTATTTCGTGGTCGTATATGTGAGAGGTATTTCTTGGTCGTATATGTGGGAGGTATTTCTTGTTCGTATATGTGAGAGAAATAATCTTTCACGTATTACAATCAAATAACTACAAATAGGATGAGAAAATATCCTAATAAAAAATAAAATTAATAATATGTTATAAAAGATACAATACTACTAATTTGATTATCCGTAATAACTCCTCCTCACTAACTGATGTGTTAGGTAAAACCAATATCATATATCAATTCAAATGTCCTTTAGGAGAATGTATCTCCGACAAAAAACAAATATATACTTACAACAACTACATGAACTAGACGTCTTACATTACATTTGTCTGACTATTGATAAATTTCTAGATATCTACAGCAACATTCCTGTCTACATTCACAATATAAAAAATAATGATAGATAGTACAATTATCCTACACCAAGAAAACAACAAAAGCAAACTACAGATTCTCGAGGCAATATTCATTTAAACGCAAAAAATGACGATAAAAAATGTAAAAATCCTTCGTATAAAATCCTTTGTAAAATAAAGACGGAAGTTGATGATGGTTGGCCTGAAATAGGCCATACTTCCGATTTACCATGAAATAACATGTCAGCCTTAATGTTTCTTATATTTGCTCTATATGTATTTATATACATATATATTTAGAGATCTCTTAGAGAGTTATCCTACCACTGTATGTACAGGATACTCCTTTGGATGCTTCTATTTCCACACTGCATGCTGATATATATATATATATATATATATATATATATATATATATATATATATATATATACTGTTATGGTTGTTGCAATGTTTTTATAAATTCATAGTATCACTACACATTTCTAAAAAATCACCTGAAGATGAAGCCAACAACACAATGGACTGGCTTCGAAACATGAAAATCTTTGTGTAGTGATACTATGAATTTATAAAAACATTGTAACAACCATTACAGTATAACGCTCTACATTTGTATCGAGCACTCTTTATAAAAGTAAATGCATGAACAAAAGGTTAATAAACCTACGAGTTCAACAACTTAGTTACAATATATATATATATATATATATATATATATATATATATATATACGAAGGTCTTCATTCTAATGGAGAAGATTGTTTTGTTTGTACTAATAAATAAATCATACAAAATATACATTTTGCTTTGAACATCATAATTTAAGTATGCCGCGAAAGGTTAACTACATATTCCTGTGTGTCGTGAGATAAAAATGTTGAAAATACTGGTCTTTCGAGTTGGTTTTGCTGTCGGATATTTTGTCAGTCAAGGTCCGCTTTGGCTACACCAGTCCGACTGGCGCTGCACTCTTTCGCCGGTTTGTGTAGATCTTTGCCTTATTCTGCCGTTGGGTGTCTTTGGGGTCGGTCTCGTTCAGTCTAGTTTCAAATACTCGACCATGCCACTATGGGTGGCCCTACAGGATTTGGAACTTTAGACGGTTTCGCTCTTAGGATCACTGGGACATGCGTAATTGAGATATTTGTACAGAAATAAAGTCAACTATGTGTGTCATTTAGCTCCGTTACATTACGCCAACTTTGAGGCAGGTTCATGATTCCATCTTCCCATAACTCAGCATTTTTCTTGGTCATTTTTATTGGTTTATGTGATTTTCACAGGGCATCTAGTGAAATGAACTTCTTCACACGAAGAGAATGTTGTCAGGATCGAAATCAGCGGTAATCCAAACGTGACAAATTGCGTGAGTTCGGCGAATATAGTAGTATATCCCAGCCAAAATAGACTAACTTCTGCCGGGTGTATGAAGAAACATGGTATCTGGCCAATTCTAAACACTTTCTTTTTTATTGCGGCCTTTAATCTGTCCAAAGTCCGATATTGCGGAAAGAAATTCGTAATAACAATTCCTTTCCAATCCTAAGAAATACATAACATATCCGATTTGGAGATGCAGACCAACTTTTGGAACGGTTTCTTGTATCTCATTGCGTTTTTCTCGGGAACTTTTCAGATCCATATTGTTGTAAACAATCTATATTTCATCGCTGGTGGCCATTTGTTCTTGTTGGTTTTGAACAGAGAATCGCAGATGGAAATGCGGTACAATATTTTATGTTAAATCTGCTAAGTTTTGTTTTCTGGTTCTTCATAGAGTTTAGTCACCGGGAATCCGTCATCCAGACAGAACCTCCACCTATTTCACTTAATATGATTTGAATGATATTTTCATCAATAGCTGAGGTGAACGAATTATTTTAGGATCTTTTTTAATACGAGAATTTATGCAAGACGGTAGATGGTTGCAGTGAAAATGGTTATTATTAAGTAGTTTCAT